>QANX01001366.1:152012-231440 GCA_003254975.1 Ochetophila trinervis
AAAAAAAAAAAAAAAAAAAAAAAAAAAAAAAAAAAAAAACCAGCCCCAATAATTTCAACAAAAGCACTCCTAACTACCAAGGTACAATTTTTCTGCCCCCACACATAATTTTTAAACATTAAAATATCTCAAATATCTAGATCCGTTTTTCAGTTTTTTGGCAACCTTTTTTATGAAATAATATATATCTATGCATATATAGTGAATAGATTCTAGAATTTTTTTTTCCTTTATATATAAGTTTTTAAGAGCCTTTCAGTTTTGGTGGCGCCATTTCATCACCCTAATTGCCCATGCGGTAAGTTGTAACTTGTAACCAGAGATTGAAAAAATCGAAATTTCATTTTTTCCAACAATACGAAATAAATTATTTAAAAAAAATGGTAAAATTTTTATAATTTTTATTGAAATTTTTGATATTTCGGTCGAAATTTCCATTGTAATTATTTTATAAACTAGTAAAAAATTTTATAATTTCGATGAAAATTTCTAACATTTCCGTTGAAATTTTCATGGTAATTGCTTCTCAAACTGGTTAAAATTTCTGAAATTTTCAGAAAAATTTAGATTGTTATAATTTAAAAATATGATATATTTTTATAAATATTTGAGTATTTTTTAAATTATAATTATTTATTGATAATATATTTTAAGTTAAAATATAATTAAGCGAATTTGAATTTAAAAGCAAAATTGAAACAGTTAAAAAAATGTAAAACAATGATTACAATTTTAAAATAAAAAAATAGTTATAATTAAAAAAGAATAATATTATTTTGGCTTAAATTTTTAACAAGTTAAAAAAATTAAATCAGTGCATTTAGATGATAATGAAATGAACTCTGACCCAAAAATTGCTCAACAAACTGAAGAAAAAGGTATAAATGTTCAAAGAGTATTTACTGAAGAAGTAGGCTTTGATAGTGTTGATTCTTTTGAAAACCTTATGAGACAGCCAACTAGAACTTTTAGTGCTTCGGCCCTTTCCAAAAGTACAGGTTTATAATTTTCAACTATTGATAGCGACTCTGGGTCAAGTGGCGATATCAATAGATGCACAGGTAAAATTAGAAATGGTTACAAAAGAGAATCATTAATTCAACAAAGATTGAGCCCATTCACTGGTGAAGAATATTACACTCATGCAGCTCAAGATGAAGATCATGGAAGTAGAGAAGGTGGACCAAAAATTGATGCTATTAGAAAATCTTATACGCGCAAAGAAAATGGTACAATGGGAATATCACAACAAGAAGATAAATCTTTTTTTATAAATTTTGGATCAATGAGGATTAATGTGACTATAACCTTTATTTTATGGATGATTATAGAATGTCATCAAGTAATAATTCAACCATCAAGGGCTAGTAGTTATGAACAAAGTTAATCAACGTCATATCCATATCATGACTATCAGCAAAGACAATCACATGAAATATTATATTCATATGTTTGGCATGTTAACAATTACATGAAAAATTTACAAGGAAACGTGCCTTTTGATCAATATTTTTCTCAATACACAGCTATAAATGAGAATGAGAAAAAGAGTGAAAATTTTCAACCACCAAGAAATTCTATGAGATATTGACTTATATTTAAGTAATCATGTACTTGTATTATTATTATGATTAATGAATAATTCAATACTTAATTAATAACATTTTTGTTCGTATCAGCGAGTATTATAAATCTCTTAATTATGATAAATATGATTTCTACTAAATATTTTTTTAATTTTTATAGTTAAATTGATAAAATATCTAATAAATAAACATATTATGAAGTTTCATAAAAAATTTCTATATCTTTTTATAAATTTTTATTATTTTTTTATTATTTTATCGATATCGATATTCGATCAATATTTTTGAACTTTAAATACTTTGATCCATTTCGATATTTTTATCTTTACTTGTAACCGAGGAAGCAATTTCACTTCCGTTATTATTCCAAGTCTTGACTAGTCCTTTTGAATGCTGCAAGCTATGTCAACTATGACGGATTTCATTTACATCATTTCGCTTTTGCCATAATTATATCTAAATTTATACTTTTAGAAAATTATTATTAATATCTTTTAATTCTGTCAATTTTTACAGACCAAAAAAATTGTTAAAAGCCAATACTTTATGACTGAATATTATTGTGAAAATTCAATTTTAACCTTTAATTGCTAAAATTAACCAGTAAAACTAACATATGAATTTTTTAAAAGGAAGTTAGTGATATTTGTTAAAAATGTGGGACTGAATGTAATTAAAAGAAAACTAAAAAAGTCTAAATAAAAATTTTCCTGTCAATTAATATCTTATTTTATTTAGGATAAGGCATGATAGTTGCATTAATTGTAATTGGCGAAGGTGGTAAAGTGCTACGATCATCATGTGAAAATATTGGACCACAATGGAAAGCAACCATTGCACTAAAAATAAAATAAAAAATCAAATGATGTATTGGTCGATAAACAATTTGTTTCTTTTTTATTATGTAATTTGAAATATGTTAGTATGTACGAAAAGTCAGAAGCTAAGAGCAAGAAATTCTATAAAACTTATCTGTGGGGCTTGTTTTATTACATGTAAACTAACATTTTTGTTACATAGAAGCTTCAATTTCGTTTGGATTCAGTGCAGCTTCATTTGGGTCATGATCTGCACGCAACTGATCTGAAACCTCATCTATGGCAGAATTTAGCTGTTCAATCTTCTCGTTAAGTATTTTCCGCGATTTCTGAAAATCATCGAATCAAATAATCAAAGTACTCAGCCAATATACCATGAGAAATTAAAACAAAATAATATATAATAAAACAAAAACAAGAACCTACATTTATGTGCCATACATGATAGCCAAACCCATCTCTTAGACGTTGAGGCCCAATGTCCCCAAACTAAATATAGCCCAAAATTATTGCCACCCTCCAATGGAGACGGTTTGGGTAATAAGGGTTTATGGGCTTTTCAAGTTATTTGTTCACTATTTATTTTTTTATTTTTTTTGGGGCTTCCAAGTTATATCTTCCTCTTCATTCCCCATAAAAGTCTCCATTCTATTTCACCCAAAAAAAAGAAGGTTTCCATTCTATAAATCTAAAAACTGCTTGATCTCTTTCTGTTTCTCGCACTGATTCATATCAACAGCAAATGCAAGAAAAAATTCTCACCTCGAGAGCTTTCTCTTCATCATATATAAATTTTGGCAACCTCCTCATCAAATCTTTCCTATCGGTCCCATCTAGTGCCTTGTAAATCTGAAATTTTAAATTAATGTCTTATCAAAAATATAATTTGCTGTCCGAAAATCTAATATTGATTATTTTTGTTAGGGAAAAATATAAAAGAATTGATAATCAATCTTCCATTAGCTTAAGCTTTTCAAAGAAGTGGTAATAGTCAAAGATCCTTAAGGTCCAAGGTTTAAAACTCAACAAAGTCCATCCAACAAATGAAAATCACATCTAAGAACCCAAATAGCCCAAAAGAAGCGGGTCTACATGTGAATGGGGTCTTAGAGAAAAAGAATAAAAGAAATATGATCCACTTCCCATTAGTTTAAGCTTTTCGGAAAAGTAGTAATTCAATATTTTTTTCTCACTCACATTGGCTAACAATATTACCGACAACAAACTATACTTAAATGCAGTGGCTTCACTTAACCAAAAAACTAAAAATTTGATTGCCTAGAAGGTAAAATGCCAAAGAACTTAGCTCTCAATGATGAGACTGCAGCGACAAGGTAAAGCCAAGGCAAGTTGTTGAATACATACAACAATGCAATAAGAGAGAAATAAAGACACAGAGATTCTAAGTACAAGTGGGGCAGATAATTTATATCAGGCAGTAAGACTAGACATGTTGAAGAGAGTCAAAGCAAGGATACATAATATTCTAGGTCATTGAACTCACTGGATGACCAAAACATAAAACAGACCCAATTCATCAGATAATGGATATAACTTTAATAGATACATAAGTTAGCAAGGTGAGCACTCCAAACATACCTGAGGTGCAAAAATACAGCCGAATGTTCCTGCAACCATTCCTCCCAATATGAATCCACCAACGAATATACCTGCGTTACTTAGTCTTCCATCATCACTGCTGTATAATCGAAAAGGCACAAGTGAATGCAGTTGAATGTTACATGAGAAACAAGCAACAAGTAATAATGCAACACTCAAATATAGAAACAAGACTAATTGGTTATGTACACACTATAAGAAAAGAGTTGGAATACACGGGATTATACGAGAGACTATGCATACCCTGCTCGGACTACTAGAGGTCTTTTATATGCAGTAAGTATTGCTTTGCCCTGCAACGTGGGACTCAGTTTACTGGGGCTTATGCTGAAAGGACAACAAAAGTCCACAGGCTTTGAAGAGGAACCTGGCATCAAATTTTTTGGCAACATTTGAATGTGAAATAGAAGCATATTTTGAGAATATAAGGTTTTCTTGATTTTTGTTCTTTGTTTTTTGATTTTTGATTTTTTGTTCTTTTTATTTATTTTTAGTACTGAAATTTTACCCAGCATAAAGTATAAGGAGTATAAGGCAACATGTGTAGGCAAATATTGATTGGACCAAAATAAATTTGATTACCAAGTATCGTGACAATTGACAAAAGAATTAAAGGCAAACCCGAAACATGGGAATTAAAATATAAAGGAAGAGAAATAGTAACAACAAATAAATTAAACAAAAAAAAAAATTAAGCAGGAAAATGAAATATGGTTCCATCTGCAGTTGCAAATCAGAAAGTTCTAGTCATTCAAATTATCTGATATTAGACAGTGGATAGCACCGATCTGGTATGAAATCTTGGGGAAAACAGTAAGAAAAGGCTTCGCTTTCATTACAAATCCTCCAAATCACTATATAACATGATCACCTAAGTTTGTGTAGATCAAGTTTTTTTCCTCTTCTATCAGATTCATTTGGCACCTCAACCTCAAGCAAAATAATGTATGCTCATTAATTCAGATACTTTTGTTTCTCGGATAGAAGGAAATATTAACTCGGAAAACACTAAATCACATCAAATTGGAAAAACAGAAAGCGAAGAAAATAACAAAGCGATGAGGATGATTACCGATTAACAAATGGGCTCCAGAATTTTTAACTGAAACCGAACAACTGGGAACCACACTCATCCTCTACGATCTTCAGCTTCAGCTACCCACTTCACATAAACAGTCACAGTCACCCACTTTGCTCTTCAATTATCTCCAACTGCGTTTCACAGATCACAAGTAATTGCACGAATTTTATTTTCTTTAAAGGAAGTGGAAAATTTTGCAACAATTTTCACTTCTATAAAAATCTATCAAAAACCAACAAATGTTGGGCCGAGGCTAGAAAGTTCTGCTTGGGCGAAGAGCGTTGCTATCTATAGCCCATATAGCTATGTCAGCAGGCCCAGTCTCGTAGTATAATACATTCAAGACCCAAAATAAAATAAAAAATACAAACAAAAAGATGGTATCAAATAACTAAAAAGTTCAAAATCTTAAACAAACATTAATTGAATAAGGTGTTATTTGAATTAAATGATTAGAATGTAGATGTTTTGTTCAGCCCATCATATAAATCGTGCCATTTTTAGTCACATGTCTATTTTCAAAACTTAGCCATATAATTTCTTATATGGCACGTTCCAAATTCAATTTTAACGAGTTGTACCTGATCTATTGCTTTTGCTCCAGTCGGTTTTACATCTCTGACTAAATATCATGGATGGTATTCAGACAGTGGAGAAAGATCATTGTCCAACGAATAGATAGTTATTTAGGGTCTGTCTAAAAAAAATATAGTTTGAATATTCTCATTGTCTAAGTCAAAAATTTAGATAAACTAAATAAATTAATAATAGATATATGCTAATTTATCTGATCGACCTCAATAAATTTACTACTCAAAATTGCGAATGATATAATATATTAATCTCTGGCTCTTCAATAATTTTTATTCATAAAAGAAATTATATCCAATAAAGAGTCATCATTTTTTCACTAATCAATTACAAATGAACAAAGAAATTTGGTCCATCGTCTCCTCCTTTCTCAAGCTGCTGCTGTCAAAGTTTACAAGCAAAAATACTAGATTTGTGTATCACCAGCGCTATAAATAATAAAAATATTAATAAAATTTATTTATCAAATAATAAATATTAAAATATTATAAGTTGAGATATTAATATAATATAAATATAAATAAATAAATCAAATAAATATTAAAACATCAACTGCCATATCATAAATAAACTTGACTAATATGTTAGTAAATCTAGTATATTGTTTGCATATGGTAATAACTTATATTTGTATTTTTATATAAATAAATTTATGTTTCTTTTTATATTTTTTGAAATATAGATAACAACATTTCAAAATTATTATTTAAATTTTTTTAAAAATTAAATATCTTTTTAAAAATCAATTTATTTTTAAATAAACGGGACAGCAAAATGAAAAATAGAGACCCACTCAGTGTCGATGAATCTCCGCTCCGTCTTTTTTTCCACATAAACAAAGAATAAAACGGAGACGGAAATGAAAAGAAAAACGCTCTGTCCCATTGCCATTCTTAATCCCTTCTCTCCAGTCGTTTTTATTCAAAAAATAAATAAGAGAAAAAGTTTTGTGAAATAGAGTCATCCTTTTTCCACTAATTAACTACAAATAAATAAAAAAGAAATCTGGACCGTAGGTTCCGCGTCCACATATAAAATGTCCTTTTGCGTATCCGACTAGCTCGTTTAAATGTTCAACTTTGTAGAAAATAAAAATAAATAAGTATTGGGAGTTCAATAGAATTATTTTTTTTTTATTTTTTTTTAAACCGAGTGGAATAGAATTATGACCATTGCATTTTTGAATTATATGAACCAATTATATTAGGAATCTGAGACGAAACAACTTGGAGGGGGAAGAGAAAATTGGTTGGGTTTAGACTTTAGTCGTTCAGATGTGAAGCTGACATGAAAAGAAGCCAGTTAAAAGTAAAAGAGTTCAGATTTATGAAACGTTAAAATGACCCACACGTTTTCCAAGTTGAGTCCGTCAGTCTAAAGTCCAACTCCATCGACCCACCAAAGCCACATTTTCAATCGTCTCGCTTTCACACTGCAATTATATCAAACATGATGATTTTCACACCAAATTTCCATATTCGCTTTTTAACACTTATTTCCTTTTATATTTATTTACAACAAAATTATGGGATTACCTTCGGGTTATGCTAAATGTTTGACATTGGATTACATTTAATTCATACAATATATCTCATAAATTAATATAATCTGATATAATAAAAAAAATTAAAAATCTGATGTATATATTACGTTATCTATGTATATTTATAGAGGTGAGTCAAATTATTCACCTTTGGCTCTCTTTAAACCTACAAATTCGTTCCTCATTTTGCGGATACCAATTTGATTTTGCATGTATCTTAAATAATAAGAAACTAATTTGTCACTGAGCACATTCTAACCACTATCATGGATGAAGCAAGAAAGCAATCTTTTTAAATGATTCATTTAGATTCTAAACATTGGAGTTGATTCAGATGGAGTAGTCAATGAAATGATAGGTTTGGTGACTTTTTATTTTACCAAAAAAAAATAGGTTTGGTGACTTTTGGTGTGTATTTTTTATTGGTCAACGTGACTTTTGGTAGTAGTTTTTATTAATGTGTAGGGATTTAGACCACTGAAACATTTTCAATACAAATTGTAAATTGTTGTATATTCAATTATAAAATTATTCATTAATAATAATATGCATAAATATTATTTATAATTATTAATTAGTTATATATTTTATTAAATATTTTTTTATTTTTAAGCAAATTATATTTTTATAAAATTTGCACTGTTTTGAAAATTTGACAATATCCTGACAGAGTTTTCAGAAATAAATATTCACATTGATAATGTCAATATTACATTAGTTCGACATTTATTATATACATTTTCATTTTAACATATTTTTTTAAAACAATGTCTATACATATTTATGTAATATATTAATTTTAACAATTTATATTTTATTAAAAATGTTATAAGTTTGGATTGTTGTCTGATGTTTGGTACGGTCCATAAACTATAATTCTGTCTAATCTCTCTACATATAAGTAGCACTAATTTCGGTTTAAATGAATAATCACATAGAAACTGTCAGTGTAAAATAAAAGTAATTAAAATAAACAATCTTAGGAAAATACAACACGTGATCATGTTAATCTTATACCAGTGCTTGTACTCCAATTTGGTTCATGAGTTGGAGAGTTACTTTTTTGCTTCTGTAAGGAAATTTGAAAATAAACAAAATCTGTCAATGAATTGGAGTTTGCTCGTTTTTAGCATCCCATACATTACACGCTTTTTCTGAGATTAATGTTAAAAATAAATAAATTTGATTTACAAATGCAACACCACCATTTTTTGGGTATTTATTTTGTATTTGGATTTTGGAGGAAGTACAGCAATCATTCCTAATACATTGGATGCGAATATTTCCAAAAAAGTCAATTTTCAATTGATTTGGGCTCCCAACTTCGCGATCTTTTTTCTACAAAGGAATTGTTATATTATTTTGTAAATTAATATATATATTTATTTTTACATGGACTATGGAAAATATATGTAGAGGCTTGAATAGGGCAATACTTTGCAGAATGGGTCCACTAGAAGAAATGATGTCATTTATCATTTTTTTAATCACATGCTAATATATAAATTTAATAATATATAATTTTTTTAAAATAAAATATGTAAATTTTACAATTTATGTAAATTTATAAATAATCAATTCTACTATATTATTCATATAACAATTATATATAATATTTTATTGATAAAATATGATGAGCAAATGCTATACCAGCACCACTCCAAATCTATAATTAAAAAGCATTATCATTAATATTTTAATATTTTATCACTAATAATAATTAGTATGAACGACATCTATATTAATATGTCAAACTTTTAGTTATATTTAATTGAGCTTTGTCTTTTTTGTTGATGAAATAATTGAGCTTTGTCTTTTTAAAAGCTAAAGTTGGAAAAGTGAATTGTAGCATTTACATGTTAATAGCTAACACATAAATACAGATCTTGCGGATGATATGGTCACCAATAGCAATGAATATATATATATATATATATAGATTACTTTTAAAATAAAAATATTTTAGTTTTGTCAAAATAAAAATGATCAATAATAATATATTATTAGTGATATTTTTATCATTAATAATTTATTTTTAAAAATAATATTTTAAAATTTATATTCTTAACAACAATTATTATTTTAATAAAATAATCATTTTAATAAAACCATGATATTTTTATTTGTTGTCCTTGGATTGCCCTAGATTTATTAATTCAATGCTATTTGGACTTGTTGTTGGAAGCGTTTGACTGGACGGACAGGTTTACATCAATCTCAGACAAATTTCTTTTGGTAAGAATCAATCTCGGACAAATTTATCCTTAATCAATGGAACAATAATACACGTGATGGTGCAGTTCATATGTTAGAAATCAGCTCATTTTTCACACTTGTTTGTAGAAGTTGTGGGTTTGAGTTTTGGTAGTCCCACATGACTTATGTATTCTTCTCTTCTGCTACCGCACAAAGGGGTGAGAGGTTCCAGCGATACAGGCCGCCAGTAGTGAATTTCCATGAAATTGTAAAGACGGCTCATTTGACCCTTTCACTAAATTATTTTTGAATCTATGAACCCGCTATGGATAAGTCTTTTTATTTTTATCAAAAAAAAATAAAATTGGAACAATACGCGGTTCTTTCTTACTACAGTTATTAAATTAGACAAGAACAGAAATTTTTTTTTTTTAATTATAAAAAGAAAAAGAAAGACCGTGGGCTTTAGCTTATTTCCTTTTTCACAACTTCAAAACAGCTTTTTATTTTTTTTATTTTTTAAAATACTGAAATTTATGATTATTCTATTCTTTTTAATATAAGACCTTAAAAGATAGAGATTAACCAAAAATATAAGAAATGAAATGAAAAATATTATGTCATATAATAATTTAATTAACTAATTTAAAAATTATTATTTTAAATTAAAATTTTATTATTGAGCATAGACCCTAATTGAAAAAAACAAAAACCAAAAGTCTTCGCGAAATGGAGGATGAGATTTTGGTATTATATAAATAGAAACCGTGTATAATTTATTCCCACTGTGGTAGCGACTGCTTATTTCTGTTTTGTTTTTTATGAATGCCACTACTTATTTCTGGATCTTCAGAACAGACCAGTAAAAACTCGCTTTCCTCAGCATCATTTTCTTTGATAATGCTGCCAGGAAAAAGGTTTTAGAAACACAAGAAACAAAGGCGGTGTCTTTTTTTTTTTTTTTTTGGGAGTATGGAGCTCAAGAAGATATTCCCTCTTTTATTTTCTCTGGGTCTTTGCCTTGTGTTGGTTGGTTCAGCCATGGCGGCAGAAGAAAGCAGTAGCTTGCAATCCAGAGAGCTCGATCAGACACCCACATGGGCTGTCGCTGGTGTCTGTGCCGTTATCATCGTCATCTCCATAGCTTTGGAAAAGATTCTTCACAAACTTGGAACGGTATACTATCTTGCTTCAATTATCCAGTGTTTAAAAGTTATTAATAAAAATAATAAATTTCCTTTATTGCTCTCTTTTTAACTTTTTGCCCGTTTCCTTCTCTTCTTTTATCTTTCTTTTTTTGGTAAATGGGTTCTGGTTCCTCAGTGAATTCAGGAACATTGTTGGCTTTTGACTCTGTTTGAAATTAAAACATGTTTCTCAAGCTCTGTCTGCTTTTAATTGTTTTCTTTTCTGTTCTTGTTGACAACTTCTATTTAAATAATTGATTTTGTTTTCGTACTTTCGTTTGTTCTATATTATTATTTATTCTATTAAATAATATACAGGCTTTTGAAATTTTTTAATCCGTCGTCTCCTTTATGTTCCTCTATTTTTCTTGAATTCATATTCAAGTGGTTGAATTTCAGAACAATTTTTTTTTCTATCTGGTTAAAGAACAGTTCGTTGATTTGACAATGTCGCTTTATGCGGTTCTTCTGGCTAACTTTGTCTGTACCTCAATAAACTTTCAATTCAGTGGTTTACGGAAAGGCACAAGAAAGCTCTATTTGAGGCTCTCGAGAAGGTTAAAGCTGGTAATTTAACGTGGTTCAGTTTATATGTAAATCATGTGTTTTGGCAAAATCCCATTTAGATGAAAAGTTGAGGAATCATACATTGCTGAGTTTGGATTGAAATTATTGCAGAGCTGATGGTTCTGGGTTTCATTTCGCTGCTACTGACTTTTGGGCAGAGTTACATTGCCAGAATCTGTATTTCAATAAAGGTTGCAAAGACTATGTTGCCATGTACTGCAAAGGAATTAACAACAACATCTGAAGAGGAACATCGTAGGAAACTTTTGTGGTTTGAGCGCAGATTTTTAGCTTCTGATGGCTATGCTCCTAAATGCAAGACTGTAAGTCAATGTTTCTTTTATGGGCCTGTGGAGTTTTAAGTGATATTTAATTTGTCTAGAAATCATGCCTTGACACATTCCATCTTCAAAAAGTTTGAAAAGATAACAAGATATACCTGTAATAAGTTTTAAACAAGTTTTAAATCAAAATGCTACTTTGTTTCATATTTCTATGTAACATGGCAATCCTGTCTTATTCGAATTATAGCTAATTTGCTAGCTTCTTGTTAACAGGGCTATGAACCGATTATTTCGATTAATGGCTTGCATCAATTGCACATCCTCATATTCTTCTTAGCAGTTTTTCATGTGCTATATAGCGCTGTCACAATGATGCTTGGGAGGCTGAAGGTATGTTTAATAGAATGTATACTTGTTCTGTTATGATTCAAGGCAAGCCATCTACACTATATTAAGAACATTATTGAGCAGAGTGCATTGATATTTAAAGATCAATTTTTAAGGCATCTCAAGTATGCTAAAATTAGAAGAAAAATGACTATTATCTTTTTCTAAAGTATTTTATTTCAGATCAAGTATGTTTTGACTCATTTCACCTACTGTTTTACTAGCCATGTGTAGTGGAAGGTATATCTACTAGCAATGTATAGATAAATGTAACAGCATTTCTCATCAATCTATCTATCTTTGTTAAAAATCATGGTATATGTAAGGTTTGGCTCTTGAATGGCCTAAATAAGTTAGCTTTTAACAATTGCATAAAAGTATTAATTCTGCCTCTGCATGTAGCTGGAATCCTAGAGAATGTGTCTTGGAATAGCATACTGGCTAAAGAGAAAATTCTCTATTTCCATTTGAAACTAGGCATACTTTTGCACAACCATATATGGCTATGTAAACTTTTACATCATATGATTTATGGTCATTTGCTGAATGTTTCGTTGCACAGATTCGTGGCTGGAAAGAATGGGAGAAGGAAACCTCATCCCATGATTATGAATTTTCAAATGGTATCTCCCTCCTTGGGTTCTTGCTCCTAACTCTTTTCAAAATGAATATCTTAATGCCATTTCTCAATACTTGAACTTGTGTACCTTGCTAAGCAGATCCTTCAAGATTCAGGCTTACTCATGAGACATCATTTGTGAGAGCACATACCCGTTTCTGGACTAGAACTCCTTTCTTCTTTTATATTGTAAGAAACTCAACTTACATATCTTGATTTCTGTTTGGTTGTATATATAGTTGTTCAATAAGGTGGAGATATATATGATCATATACCAGCAAATGTGACTAAAATCAGGACAGACTTTTTCCATTTATTCCTTTTAAGATTACCTCTACCATATTCTGTCATACACCTCCACACACAAATCTAATAAAAAAGAAAAGAAAAGTAAGAAGGCAAGCAAAAAGATATAATCAAAAAGTTGTTGGAGCTCTGGAGAAAACTTAGGGCACATTTATTATAGAGAATGACTATTTCTAATAAAATAGGAACATCTATTAATGGTATTAAAAAGATGGAAAATGAATAGCCATTCCTGTTTATTTGTTTGATAAAAATATTGAATTAGAATCAGGTTTAACTTTTATAAATATTTTTCTTTCCAAAAATTTTCAGATTTAGTAAAAATTAATTAAAATAATAATTTTTATTAATATTTTATATGTTTACTGTATGATAATCCATCTAAATTAAATTTTTTACAATATGGAAAATATATTTTTAAAGTTTATCTATATCAGAATGTAGGAATAACAATTCTGAGATTTTTTAAAGGAATAGCTATTCTTAAGTTAAAAAATCTACCAAATGTAGGAAAAACTAATTCTGTAGAATAGTCATTCTATTCCTGCATCTATTCCATGAACCAAAGGTGCCCTTAGGTATGAACACCACAAAATAGATTTTACCCTAGCCAGAGCAGAATTTTTTAAAACCTTTAGCAAATGCCTAGTTGTTGCGAATAAAGCCCTGTTCAATTGGACTTTTCTATCATTAGTTTAGACTAATTCTGAACTTAAATATTTAAATGCTTTGCAGGGTTGCTTCTTACGACAATTTTATAGGTCTGTTAACAAGGCTGACTACTTGACACTGCGCAATGGATTCATCGCTGTGAGTTGACTGCACAATTTTCAGAATTCATGTTTCGTTTGCTATGCTTTCATTTATAGTACTGCTTTTTCTATGTGCATTTAACTCCTGGAAGATTTTAATCTGCACAATTTTGAAGAATTTCATGTTCCATATGTCATCTGGTGACGATTCTACATCTATAGGATCATTTGGCTCCTGGAAGTAAATTTAACTTCCAAAAGTATATCAAGAGATCGCTAGAAGACGACTTCAAGTTAGTTGTTGGAGTCAGGTAATTGTTAACTATTTGGTTCACTTTTTAATGATTGTAACATTTTGTAATACATATGTTTTTATCCCTGAACAATCATCATCTTATGTTGGCAGTCCTGTATTATGGGCATCGTTCGTGATCTTTTTGCTACTAAATGTTCGTGGTATGCCACTTTTTCCTGATAAAATATTTTTTTGAAGTATAAAATTCTGATTAACTAGCTGAAATACAAGTTTATAGAATTTATGATAATATTATGTTTTTTTTTTCTTTTTTCTTTTTTTGTTGTCCAGGATGGCATGCGTTGTTTTGGGCATCCTTGATCCCTGTTATTGTAAGAAACACTTTTTCCAGTGAAAAAACTTATAGCTTAGTTGGAAGATGGAAATTTATGACCATTTAATTGGATTGTAGATAATCTTAGCCGTTGGAACAGAACTTCAATCCATCTTGACGAGGATGGCTCTTGAAATCACAGAAAGGCATGCAGTTGTCCAAGGAATTCCTCTCGTGCAAGGCTCGGACAAATACTTTTGGTTTGGTCGGCCTCATTTAATTCTTCATCTTATCCACTTTGCTCTATTTCAGGTATATGATTGGATAGTCCTGTCAATCAAGATGGTCAGATCTTATGAAATTATTGAATAGTTTAGGCCAGAATATGAAAGTACGAATAGTTTAAGGGACAAATAAATGGACATGATTTCATTGCAATTGATAATTTCTGGTTTTGGTGTGGCAGCTATTAAAATATCGACCAATCTTACATAACTAGCAATTTCTAGAATTTTGTGTTTTCGTACTTCTCTCAGATTTCTTCCATACTTGTTGACTTTCTAATATATTTTTTCTGGTAAATGCAGAATGCATTCCAAATAACGTATTTCTTATGGATATGGGTATGAATATTCCCTGCTAACTTGGCTACCAAATACTATAGTTTTATTTTGCTTTTTTCTTTGAAATTTTAATAATCCATGCATCATTATTAGTACTACCAAGAGTCTTGATTGACGAATTTCTGTTTGTGCAGTATTCATTTGGATTAAAATCTTGCTTCCATGCAAATTTCAAGCTTGCAATTATGAAAGTAGCCTTGGGGTAAACTTCTTTGTCCAAGTCCTAAATGGAATAAAAAGCCATGGAGATGAATAATGCATTGGATTGACAAGTTAAATAATTGGTTATTTTGCAGAGTTTTTGTCCTATGTTTGTGCAGCTACATTACTCTTCCTCTCTATGCCCTCATAACTCAGGTACCTGTACAATATGTATCCTCAATTTCTTCATAACTCAGGCCATTCAGCTGGAAAAACATAACCTAGGCAAATCCGAGAAAGAAATAAAACTACTTTTCTACCCTGTTTCAGATTTGAACTATTCATAGAAGAAACAATATATGGAGAATACCGAAAGCTTTTCCATATTTTAAAAGAACAAATTGTCCTGTTAATGTTCATTTGTTGAGTTTTATGTTATCTAACAATGTAGGTTGGAGGTGATTGAATATAATTCTAATTGTCTTTGAGAACATTGCAGATGGGATCGCGAATGAAGAAATCCATTTTCGATGATCAAACATCAAAGGCCCTCAAGAAGTGGCACAATGCAGCGAAAAAGAAGCAAGGAGGCAAGGGATCCAAATCTCCCACTGTAACTCTTGGTGGAAACTCAACTTTATCCACAGTACACTCTACAGGACACACACTGCACCGATTCAAAACCACAGGTCACTCAACCCGCAGTGGATCAACCTACGAAGAGAACGATGCATCTGATATGGAAGCTGATCCCTTGTCACCCACCTCATCGACAACAAACTTGATTGTGAGAGTAGATCATGATGAGAAAGAAACGGAGTTAGCGAAACCCCATATTGGAGAAGAAACCAGAAATGAAGATGAATTCTCCTTTTTGGCTGCTGAGAAACCATAAGATGTAGCATCTAAACAATCTCAATCCATTGTATTAATTCTTGTGAAATATTAGGTAGAATATTGAAATGCAGCGTGGCTATGAATAGCGTCTCCTTTTGTACATTAGCTCTCAACAACATTTTGCTCCTCTCCTCGGCTAGTTTGGCAAGGTCATGACTCATGATGCATGCATTCTGTAGCAATTGGCATCGATCAATATGAGTTCTACAGTATATGAGATTGATTAACTAAAGTAGCTCCATTATGGGATTAAGAAATATTTCTTATTTCTACCAATTATATGGTTCTATGGTAAAAAAATTTGTTACCTGGCTTGTCATCCTTATCAAATCCCGTAGGCCTCAGCATCTCAGTGTCGCCATCAAATTAACCCAAGTTTTTCATTTTAATACAATAATAAAGTCTAATGGAGATAGTTTCAGTTGTGTTTTGCGTGTTATAATGCTCAATTATTCAACTTGAAGTTGAAACATATAAATAAATAAGTGTAACCATTGTCAAAGTTAAAGATAGCTTTTTCAGATTTACCAAAACAAAAATAAAGCTAGCTTTTTCAGTTTGCGTTTCACTTCTTGGAGAGCATTTTGGATGGTGGGAATATTGAAAGTAGCATGAAACGACCAGTCGTGGACCACATGCCAAAAAGGTTTCTACCATTGGAGTATCTGTTTCGCAAGCTTTCTGTTGTTCAGAACCCATCGATGTTATAAGATTCTTTTTTGCTCAAAACTAAGTCATTTGTATTTCAACGTAAAGCATTCCCTGGCCCTTCATATAAATCTCTTTTTATTCATCTTATCTCTTTGGCAAGAGCTTCACATCAGGATTCATTTAGGCATGACCAATTTGTCTGATTTTTAATTCAGTGTTCGATTAGAGCCTCTCTGGTTCATTCTTAACCTCCGACATAAGGTATTAATTAGCATGCTGGGTAGGAAACATCAAGGTCTTTTTTTGGTAATTTAGGCAACATCAAGGTCGGTCCATAAATTCAGGACCTATATATATTAATTAGAATCAAGACGTTGCCTTCTTTCGCGTGATTTTATCTAAGAAAGTTATCAAAAACAAAGAAAACATCTCGTGAGCTTCTTGCTTTCTAAACTATGATTCTTTCTTTTTTCCAATTTTTTTTTCCTTTTTGGCGTTGGGGGCTCAATAACCAAGTTGGTGGAGTAAAAGGGAAATTTACCAAAAGCACAAGGGTATAAGAAAAATGAGGTAAGATGAAAATGTCCAAATTGGATCAGGCTTTGTTAAATTTTAGGTAAATTTTGATGATAAAGGAAGTAAGGTTGATTTGGTAAGTATGATTGGACTGCACTATATTTTAGATTAGAACTGGAAAAAATTTACAATACTTTCGAAGTACCATTACAATATAATTTATTATGCGCATGAAAAACCTCTTTTAATTTTTTTTTAAGTTTATCTAGACATCTAACAACTTTTCCAGGTACAATTGTTATATTGCTAAAAAGAAAATATAACATAATAACTAAATCATTGATTTAAGGGGGCGTAAGAAAAAAGGATAACCAAAAAATAAAAAAAAATAAATGAAAATGAAAGATGATCAAAAAACAAATATAGAGGAGAAAATATATGAAAATGAAAAGGACAACTCAGGATGAAGAAAATATCAAAATAGTATGGAACCATTACAATATAATTTATTATGTTTTAAAATAATTTTTTTTACCAATCAAAAACAAAAATATATATATATATATATATATATATTTTAATTAATTATTTTAATTCATAAATGATTTGTTTAAAAAAAGAAATAAAATTTTTGATGTTAGCATGGTTGAAAATATCCATGAAATTTTGTGGATATTTGGTGTTCTTTTACATATAGAAATGATATTTAGGTTCCAAAAAAAGGGATGAAATTTCTATAATTTCTGTTAAATTTTTTAAAATTTATGCGATATTTTTCTATCAAAATTTTCATATTTTTTTTTACAATCTGGTCAAATTTTTTATAATTTTCATGGAAATTTATAAAGAATATTGAAAATATTCATTAATTTTTTATAAAATTTTAAAAATATGATGAATTTTTATAAAATATTAGAGCATTTTTTTCAAATTATAATTATTTGATCATGACATATTTTTACCAATGTTAATTGAAATTTGAAAAAAATGATGAAACAATTAAAAAAATTAAAAACTAAAAATAATATAAAACAATGATTACAATTTGAAAATAAAAAACTAATTCTAATTTAAAAAATATAAAAAATTATTCTTTACCTATTTAGCACATGCAATCAGTGGGTTAAAAAATTTACTTGATAATGACTCACCCCACTTTCCCTATGAACCTCTTTAAAAAAATTCAATAATATTGTCATATAATTCATTATGTAAAAAATTCGATCATATCATAAAATTTTAACTTTCTGGTTAGGACTCACATATAATATTAGATATATATGGTTGGTATATCAATAATTATATACAAAATTATAAAAGAGACACATTTTTTGATCAATATTTCTTTCAATACACTGCTATAAATGAGGATACAAAAAAGATAATGAAAAATTTTAACCACCAAGTAATCCTATTTGGTATTAAGTCATATTTAAATAAATTATATATTGTATTATTATTATTTTTATTAGGAATGTTAAATATCTATTGATTAAAAAAATATGATTTCTACTTAATATATATTTTTTAATTTTTATAGTTAAATTGATAAAATATAAAATAAATAAATATATCATAAAATTTTATTTTATTTTAAATTTTTATCGATATTTTAATATTTTTAACTTTTAATATTTATATCGATTGCTAAGAGCATATCCAATGGTTCATTCTATTGGAGTCTACGTGGCAGAAGAAATAGAAATCATTCTGCTTATGTGGCACAATGTTTATTTAATAGACAATGTCTATTTAAAAATTATCTCCAGTGGTTGTGTTCAAAATAAACTAAAACTTATCTAAAAATTAATTAAAATTGATAAAAATAAATAAAATAATGAGTTAGACTGTCTAACAGGATATTTTCTATTTTTTTTTTTATGCCACATCAGCTTAACAGACTATTTAGACAGAGCCATTAAAGAATATTTTTATATCAGTCTGTCTATTTATTTTATGTGATAAAGACTTTTAAAGAATAACCATTGTAGATGCTCTAATATTTTTATGCTTTTAGATATAAACCGTGTCTATCTCATGCATGAAGGATTTGTATGAAAAAAAATTAAAAAATAAACGCTTAAGAATAGACACGTGGCCCACAAATTAGAGATGGAAGAATAGTCCCGTCATAAGTCCATGTTTCTTCACGGGATTCGTTGTCCCATAAAATTCAGACTAATTTTGCAGTTTGTACTCTTTATCCAAACGCACCCACAATTTCACATGGTGAGTAAGGTTACAGCGAAGAAAGTGGGAATAATCTTTTTAATACAAATCGTACCCCAGCATCCCTCCCTCACTATTTTTCCAAGCCTGTGAGGCTCGCTTGTTTGATATGATCGAATAGGATTAGATTAGTTAAAATAAGATAGTTGAACTATTATAATTTAGTCAAAATTATAAATTTAAATTTGGTAAACAAATAAAAAACAAAATAAATCCAATTTAGTCTTAGCTAGTAAATAAACATAGTTTAACTTGTTTATGTGGCAATACCAACCTCATCTCATCATTTTTGTAGAAAGGTAGAACAGCCTCGCATGAATTAGCCACAATTATGAATTAAATTCATACTAATTATTGAATTTAGATCACGTGACTGACTATATTAATGCTAATTACCAATGTGATCTACAAGATAATTTTTATTAATGTGTATATATTTTTTTGGTTGGAAGAGTTTGATCTTGATGCTCTAACTTGAGCGGTGGATTAGAGGGTTTATTTGCTAAACATTCTTTTTCAAATTTATTTTTTTTGGTAATCACATTCTTTTTTAATTGAATGTTGAAATTGAATTCTTTCTTATTTAATTCAATAAAGAAAAGGATTAATATATTTGATATTTGGAAATTGTTAGAGATAAAGGAAATATTCAGTCATTTCAGTTTCGATATTTGGAAATATTGAGTATTATTTTCTTTACCCTTAGAATCCAAACTCTTTATTACAAAACTGAATTATTCATCAAAATTGGATCAAGTAATTTTTTTATTTTTTATTTTTTATTGTCTCCTCCAAAGACTCTGTTCTGTGCCTGGAATAAGAGGATCTCATATAATATCCTGCATCCAGGCAGTTTTATTATTTATTATTTTTTTTTTCACAACCAGATATTTTTTTCAGAAAACAAACAAAAACAAATATAGAAAAGCTGAGCTTCTATCACATCAATTTTTTTTTTTGTTGGGAAAAATCACATATATAATCTTATCGACCGTCCATGTCCATTTTCCCTAAACCAAAGTATCTAGCAGGTAAGCAAGGACAATAGCACCCATTTGTGATAATGCTTTCGGTAATTCACAAGATCGGTAAGATTATATTAAGTTCTTTTTTTTTTGATGAAAAATATTATATTAAGTTCGCTTTCTTATAATGGTTCTCAGATAATTTATTGGACAATAAAAAAAATATTTTATTAAGTTTTTTTTTTGGATCTATATTTTTTATTAAGGTTGAAAGATATTTTTTGCAGTTTGGTATGAACCCGGAAAAGGAAATTTCAAACTTTAAATATAACAAACACTCTAAAAAGAAAACAAGAAAATAAATTAAAGAATTCAGTTCTTTACTTTTTTTTCCAGACATCCGAAGATTATTTTAAAACAAGCATATGAAACAGTTTTTTTGGATCAGTCTTTTTTTTTTTTTTTTGGTGAAAACAGTCTTTTTTTTTTTTGGTGAAAACAGTCTTTTTGGATATGAAGACAATGAAAGGTTGATAAAATAATTTAAAGTTGAGATAAAAAGATTATGGTAGAGAAACCATATAACAAGTGACTTATTAGACACAAAATTTTCCCTTTCTATTATCTAATTATTTCAAGTAGGAGTGTGGAAATAATAATTTATTAAAGCATGTTGGAATTTGTTTTTTTTTTGGGTAATAACATGTTGGAATTTGTTTTTTATCACTTTGTATATTATTTTTAATATCTCACTCTTACAAGTAGAAATCTTTACTGTAGATTTCATGAGCATGTTTTCCTGTGATAAATATTTTAATAATATTTTGTCTTAATAGAGATAACTACAAGTACAAAAATATCAAACTTAAATGGACCAAAGTTGGGCCTTGTTTGTCTCTTTTCTCTATAAACAAAATAAAAGGGGCGACTCAGCAGCTGTCTCGTTTTCTGTATGTACCAGTGAGAGCTCTAATATTTTAGCTCTAAAAAACTCTGCCCAACTTTTTCCTACCCTATCTTCCTCAAATACTCCTGCTTTTTTTCTGGTTTATTTCTATTTTCTTTACACCCAAACTGAATTTAACCCACCACCCTATCCTCTCTGTATAAAAATTCAAGCATCCAAACACTAAAACCCTCACAAATTCATCTTATTCTTCTTCCCCATCCCACACTTTCTCTCTCAATTAACACGCAGAGCTAGACATATGTGTCATGACTCGACCTCTGAGATTTCTCATAGCAGCCACCAACTCATCGTCGACGGTGGTGGAAGCGCCGCCGCCTGAGGCGGTGACCCTGGAGTCGGACTTCGTGGTCATCTTAGCGGCGTTGCTTTGCGCCTTGATATGCGTGGTGGGTCTAATTGCCGTGGCCCGCTGCGCTTGGCTTCGCCGGGGCTCCGCCGGCGGGAGAGGCACCAGATCTCCTGCTCAGGCCGCGGCCAACAAAGGCCTGAAGAAGAAGGTGCTGCAGTCCCTTCCCAAGTTCACCTACACCGGCGCCGCCGGAGACTCGGCGAAGATGGCGACGGAGTGCGCCATCTGTTTGGGAGATTTCGCGGAAGGGGAAGAGATAAGGGTATTGCCGCAGTGCGGGCATAGCTTCCACGTGGGATGCATTGACACGTGGCTGGGATCCCATTCGTCTTGCCCATCCTGTCGGCAGATCCTGGTGGTGGGCCGCTGTCAGAAGTGCGGTCAGTTTCCGGCCGTTTCCGGCGGCACAGCTGCCCGGAGCGAGGCCCAGTTGAAAGCCCGACAAGATGTATATCATTCCGCCACTGTTACTAGTCACACTAGTATTGGTTTTTTGCCTTGACACAATTTCTTCTTTTTCTTTTGTTTTTTTTTAAATTACTAAAAATTTGTGTTTTTGATGTGCCTTTAAGGCTCTGTATATATAATCATCGTAATCTGCACTTCTGATATCTCGGATGACACTTTACTTTTCCACTTTTCCTGAATTTCTTTGCATTTTGATCTCCCATTTAACATGTTTACATTTTGATGAACTATATGATCTCAATTACATATAATTAGGTTATATACAAATTTTGTAAAACAAAAATATGAGTGGGGTTATTGGCATATTTTTCATATTTTTATATGGATATGATTAAAATGCTTCTCCCATTATCTTTTAATGTAAGAAAATATCCCAATTGATCAGCTTTTGTTGGGATTAAAAACATACAGACATTAAATAAAAGATATTAATTGCATGGTTTAAAACCAATATTACAATGTATTAACTTTTCACTGGGTGTGCATTTCGGATTAAATATGCAAGCTACCCCATATTATATAGGTTTGTTGAGAATTGAAGGTCATAGAATAAATGGGTTTCTTTGTGGTTCAAAAAAAAAAAAATAGGGTTTCTTTGTAGCCTAAGAGTTTCTCTCCTTGATTGCCAATACCATAGATTCTTTGGAAAAAAGAAGAAAAAGGTGAAAAAAATATTGAATGTCATAGAATTAAAGAGAAGGGTTTCTTTTTCCTGCTGCTGAATTTATACTCATTGGAAAGCAAAGATACTGAAGATATCACTTCAAATGAAGCAAATCGATCCCATGTTGCCTATATTGGTATCTCGGTGACAATTCATTTTGTATTTTTAGTAGTGATGAAGTTATTCCCACCTTGGATTAGCCTCCCCTATATTTTAATTCAATGGCTCCACATTAATCAAGCTATTGAAGTAGTGAATATTAAATCAACAGAGTCTAATAAGCCTAGGAATCATGAAGAAGCCTTGTTTTTATTGAGATGCTAAATTCGTTTAAAAGTGTAGGCTTCTCATAGTTACCGAAGAAACGATATTCTTCGAAACCTTTTCCGGTCAAGCTTCCAGCTGGTTTTCCACTCAGTAATCATGTTTTGCAATTCCATTATAATCATCACAATAAAGATTTTTATTTTTTAAAAAGTTTATAATATAAAGATTAGCCAAGTAAAGAAAGAGAGACGAAGAAAAGAAAGATACCCATGA
This sequence comes from Ochetophila trinervis, assembly GCA_003254975.1. Taxonomy (NCBI): domain Eukaryota; kingdom Viridiplantae; phylum Streptophyta; class Magnoliopsida; order Rosales; family Rhamnaceae; genus Ochetophila; species Ochetophila trinervis. The sequence continues at coordinate 175,132 of QANX01001366.1, forward strand.
CTTTGTCTCTTTCGCATTTTTTCAATCTTATAAACCAACTAAGAAAAAAGAATCTCATCCCATGATGGGAATAATAATAATAATAATAAGCTTACTAGCCCTAAATAAATTCATCGTACGGAAGGGGAAATTCTTGGCTCAACTATCAAATAAAAAAAGAAGAAGCTATATGCATTAAACTTAATTATTTTGTAAAGCTCCTTTTTTATGTGTAACAATTATTGTTCTTTCTGTATTTCTAATGTAGTATACAATGTTTTGCGCATAAAATATAAAAAAAAAAAAAAAGGAACAAAAAAAAAGGGATATTTGGCCCACCCACAATACAATTATCTTAGGATGTCCTTCCAGGAAAAAATTGCAGCATAAATATGAGATATTTTCATGTTCTTGGTATTCATGATTAAAAGAGCACTCACTGACTCTTATAGTCCCATGTTAAATACAGATAATATATAGATAGTAGGTACAGAATTTCCTGTCAATCTCCAAACCATGTTTCACGGCTCGGAGTCATTCTTGACATAATCACTCCGCTATAGGATATATTATAGTCCATTTGCTGCCTACTTTTCTACACCTTTCCAAAGCATGCCTACTAATCAACTTTTGACACATCCTCAGATATCTATCTTCCATTACTTTCATTAAAATATATATATATATATATATATATATCTATCTTCAAATGCGTGCATACCACCTTTACAATTGTCAATGAACAAGAAAGTGAATGGTCAAACACCCATCTCTTATCTAAAAATGAAGACGGACAACATATAATCATTCCAACGATAAGTGTGATTTACAGAAAACATTGTTCAGAATTTCATACTAAATAATTACAACTTTTATGTAGGAAATGAGAAGTGCAGCTTCCACATTGCAATCAGGGGTTAATACAGTCTCAATAGGTTGCTTACAATTTTAAACAAGCTCGTTCCCTTCTGGATGTCACTTCATGGACAAATCTAAGATAGATAATCAGGAATAACAACCTTCAAACCTACTTAATCATCTCAAATAAGTGTATTTTACTCGGTAGCCAAAAAATTAAGAACATTAATTCCATATTCAGTTACAACAAACTTCATCTTCATCATCACTGCCACCTCCAAACATGGCAGCCATTTTCAGTGCCAGTTTTGCAGCCATTTCTCTACGCTGAAAATCAGGCATCAGCCTTAAATTATCCCGCATGTTTCCTATCTCAGACATCAATTGTTCCAAATCTTCAAAGTCAAATTGTGAACTCTCATCTGGATTCATCTCTTGGTTAGGTTCTTCAGCATGTGGTAAAATTCCCTTGTCGATATCATCGTGCAATGAAGTCGTTGATGTTGAGGACTGCAGCTCTTTCTCATCACATCTGGGTCCAGGCGTTTGATTGCATTCTGCAGTAGGATTATGCTGAGCGTCTAATGTTTCTGTTTCACAGGTAAGACCATTTGCAGAAACCCATCCAATATCTGTGTCATCCCATGGTTCATCTGAGCCAGCAGATAAGATTTCATATTCAACTTCGTAATCAGATTCTTCATCTGTCGAGACTGATATGAGAGAACAGAAAGACTTAGCATTCTGATTAACAAGTCAAATATAAGGCAAAAGTACGTTGTGTATAAAACCTTCTTTTTCAGGTAATGATGGTTCAGTTATCTTATCTCCAGATTTTAGAATCATTCCAGGCCATATGTGAGCAGAGAGAGCACCAAGCAGACGTTCAACTCCTTGTGAATCACCATCAACTGACAAACCTGTCAAGAAAAGTATCTCCATCTCATTGAAGTATACTAAATAGTAATCATTAAGAGGCGCGGTGCATAATGAATATCTTTGTTCATCATTTCCACTTACTACTCTGCCTTGAGATAGTTGGTACCCTACCCTTTCTATTCGAGAGAACCAACGAAAAACTTTAATAAATTCATTCAGGGATTTCACTTACTTAAGAACTATATGGCATTCATAGCACATTTAGTATATTGGACTTGTCCTTAAACTACTTGTGAGTGACTGAAGCTTCAGTCACATTGAATCTCCATATTGTGCCACAAGGGTCATCCTTATATGCAATCAGTACCTTAACACCATATACATAATTGTTATCTTCCATAACTGTTATATATATACACATAAATTACTATGAAGCAAGTTGTTTCCATTCTGTAAATCTATCATAATTTAAATTTAAACACGAAAAGTTATGAACTTTAGCAGGGTATGCATATTCCTAAATATGGTTAACATGATTAGAAATATGGATGACTTAATTTAACTGAATTTAACTTAATGAATGCCAAGGCAGAAGAAGGACTTTACATTTGTCAAAGTCAGCATTAGATGCACAAGCTTCAATATACTCAATGTTATTCTCAACACACCAATCCAAACATGACCTCCTAGTCTCCCATGAGGATTCATCGTCTCCCAATAAGCTACTACCTTCAGTCTCAGAAATTCCATACTCACTGAACTCCAGATGTGAGTCATCAGACGATTCTCCAACCTTCAGGAGTTTTCTTCTGTATTCAGAATGCACAGGATGACCCGGAACAAGATCCACTTTGTTTCCTATGCATAGCAATATGTCAAAATTTTGAAGATCATTGCGAGAAACCCATTTCTTAAGTACAACAAGAGACGAAGGCTGCACATAATGTCACGACAAAGCAAATGCATTTCATCAAGACAAGAAGCTCAAAATTTTAAGGAATGGGTTTAATGAAGCAATCAACAAGAAAGAAGTAATGCATGTAGAAAGGATCGAATGGAAATGAGACGAACTTCAGTCATGTCAAAAACCATAACAATGGCAGCCAACTGGGTGCATATTGGAAGATTGGAAATGGAGAATTCATCATCAAGCTGAGCAATGCATAAGGAAACATCAGCTGTATAATACTTGGTGTTGATAGTCCAGCTGCCGACAATAAACCAAAAAAGCATCACAAACAAATTGGACTAACAGTTTGTAGAATATAACACCCTTGGAAAAACTTACCCACGAAGTAACACCTCCGAGGATGAATCAGAAGCATCTTCCAAATCCACAGTAACTAGTCCTACATACAAAATCACATACTTTTCAATTCTATGAAAGGAATTTTCAATCTATATAGAAAGACAACCAATTCAAAACCTACAGAGATTCAAAAATCATATTGGACTTGTAGTTAAAGAAAGAGGGCGAGAAAGGAAAAGTTTAAAGAAAAAGAAAAATGGCATACGGGAAACGAGAGTGCGCTTGCCGACGTTAGAGGATCCGATGAACAAGATTCCGGGCCTCTTCTCCAGAGATTGCTCACCGTTTTGCATTTTTTTTCCCTGAAAATTTGAATCCCTAGCGAGAACTATTACGATGGTGATGCTAATGACGATGAAGAATTTCCTTGCTTAGACTGCAGAGTTGGGGAAACAATTTCTGTTTTGTGAACAATTGGGATTTCACTTTTTAGATCTCAACCGCCCACCAGTTATGTGGCGCCACCTCATTACCTACGGCTGACCGAACTTCTGTTCTCCTCTAAAGTCAAGAAATTAAGCAAGTAATTTTAGAGAGATTAAATTTGCTAATTATTCTTTAGTATATTATTTTTCTTAATTTTAAAGTATTATTAATTTATAATCATTAACAAATTATTATATTATTAGATATTAAAAGTTTCATATATGTAACATTTCTCAACTTTAACAGCCATACGTTAAGGAAAAAAAAATTGTACGAATATCATGTTTTTTCCTAAATAAAAAAAGGTTTATTCTAACGGGGATATAAACTTAGGAGTTATTCAATTAGTGGGTCAAATCTAAACGTTTTTTCAATTCAGTANAGAAAAAAAAAATTTGTAGGAATATCATATTTTTTCCTAAATAAAAAAAGGTTTATTCTGACGGGGATATAAGCTCAGGAGTTATTCAATTAGTGGGTCAAATCTAAACGTTTTTTCAATTCAGTAGAAGTCCACACTAGAAATCCATGTCATTAAAAACTCAATCTCTCTCGTACAATAACATAAAAAAAGAACACTTAAATCTATATTTTATCTATGTATGATCATCTATTTTATTTTATTTATTCATATATGTCACCTTAAAAAGTTGTCCATTTTACTTTTCAATTAAATTAATTCAAAAAAAGTTTTACCCTTTCACATTTTCACCGTTTTTCACTTTTGCCCAAAAAAATGGCAAGCGTTAAACAATAGATTTTAGAGAAAAATAATAATAATTTGCTAAAAAAATATATAAATGGTAAATGACAACATTAAACAAAAGAGTAAAATTGACAATTTAAAAATATAAATGCTGATATAGTAACATGAATAAAAAAATAGACATGGATAAAAATAAAACTCTACTAACCAGAAAAACAGCGGTAATTTGCACCTGTAGCAAAAGTTCCAATTTCTAACCATATATTTTTCTTAATTTTAGTGGAAAGTTTGCTATTAGAAGACTTTTAGGAAAATAACCTTTTATATTATTTTTATCAAGATAGAAAGGGAAAAAAATAATTTAAAAAATGAGAATAAAATCTGCCTAGTAATTTTTTTTTTCTATACAAACAAATTACAAGTAAGAATTAGTTGTACTCTTTCTTATTTATAATATAATCCTAAAAATAAAAAATAAAATAGAAAAAAAGAACATTTAAGAATTTATTATACTCTTTCATCCATATACTGCAAGCTACACATACCAGCAGAAAGGAATATCATCTTTCTAAAGCAAGTACAAAATATAGGTGCTCAAACTATAGACAGCCATCTTTTTAACGAGTATTTCGTCTGAAGCATTATTTGTCTGTGGAAGCAACCGAAAACATCTCTCACTCTTTCATAATCTTCGTGAAAGATCTAAAGAAATGGACATAAATCATTGATCAACAGGGAAATATCCATCAAACATAAAGGATCAAAAAAGAATTTTCTGCTTCCAAAAGGTTCAAACTTACTTAAACCGTATATGAGTTATTCATCTGCTTGTATTTTACCAATTGCAAAGAACTCAGAAATGACTTCTAAAGGCATGCCTTTGGTTTCAGGAACCTTTAGAAAAACAAAAAACCAAGAAATGGTGCACCCAACAGCATAGATGCTGAAAACACCAGCAAGGCCAATGGAGTTGAGCATCACAGGAAATGAGTAGGTAATCGCAATGTTTGATATCCAATACGTGAGGGCACATATCGCAATGCATAAGCCACGAACTCTAGTTGGAAAGATCTCTGAACACAAAATGTTAGGAATCACCCCAAAACCCATCACGAAGCAGCATAGGTACACCACAACACCAGGGGTGGATATTATTGCATTTACAACAGAGCCCAAGTTAACAACGCTGCCTATAACGAGTAATATGAGTGACACTACAAGGATTGGTATAGTGGAGAGCAACAAGGACCTGCACAAGAAAGAAAATCACCATTTTTACCAATAAAAAATAAATACAAAATTGGTGGAGTTAGATAGCGTTCATTGTGTTTCTTTGTGATCTTTTTCAATTCAAAGATTGAGCTTACCTTCTACCAGAGATATCCATTAGCCACATTGAAATAGCTATACAAGGAAGCATCAAGAGTGTTGTTATGGCACTTATAAACAAAGATGCAGAGGCTGGTTCCATCCCTATATTTGAAAGAATTGCAGATACACCTGCTTGCTCTAGAATCTGAGGAGTGTAATACAGAACCCCATTTATCCCAGAAATCTGTAAAATTCAACCACAACAGTATTATCAGTAGAATCTTGATCATGAAAGGATTAAGAACATTCATGAGAAGGTCAGAAAAATTTCTACACCAAAAAACTAAATTCGTTACCTGCTGAAGAATTTGAAGTCCTATACCAACAATTAAGGCACGTTTTACTCCTGGTTCTAAAAGATCTTTCCAAGTTGGCCCTTTACTAAGGGTTGTAGATTGTTGGAGAATTTCTGGTCCTACAGGTTTATCATTGCTAACCAGAGCAGCAGCCTGAAAGTATTCACTTCCTCCAGGCACACCAGGAGCTGAAACAAAGGACCCAGGCCTAGACACTGCTGAACCTTCCTGGTGCAAATAGATCCTTTGAAGTCCTCCTTCCCTTTTCCCATCCTTTCCTACGCGGTCGGACCATTTCCAGACAAGCTGCCAACCACCACCAACACTAGTACTACTCATTGCTTGATCACCAACTGCATTCCCTTGCAATAGACTGCTGCTTCTTATACCCAAAATGCTACCACTGGATGCAGGAACATTGTCTTTTTCTGTATTCGTCTGATGGTGCGAAAGCAATGGGCTTCTCAAATTTTCATCATCATCAGTCCCAGCTGAGTCGGATGCATAGTCATCATCATCATCATCATTACCTTGATTCTCCACATCAAAATTCTCATGTTTACCCTGGTACTCTGCAACTCCAATCATGCTTCCCATGTTTGGAAGAAACATGCTGCGTTTGCTTCCTGCATCAGAGAGATTTTCATGGACACTGCCAAAGAGAGTGACCAGGGGATCCATAAGAGGGATATTGGCCAAGCTTCCTTGGTGGGAGACCAAAGAACCCCGTCCAGTTACAGGTTTGGCAACCCATGAAAGACCCTCCTCGTGCCCATATAACCTGATATGATCTTTCTCTACAGTCTTGTCCTGGTGGTCAGTAGGCTCACTGGTTGGGCAAATTATGTACTCCTCTATGGATGTTTCTCCTCCAGTCCCAAGGCCCTCAACAAGCAAAGCTAACTCACCTGTACAGCGTGGAAAGCCTCAAATCAGCATCGAAATTCATGACAAAATTAAATAAAAATCAAAACAGATTAAATTGTGATCGCATTTTTGAGAAAAAAAAGTTAGCTAAAGTACCTGAAACATCTTCTGTGCCACGGAGTCTTTGCAAAACTAGTTTGGCCTCAACCATTCGGCCTTTGCTCACTAGCCATCTCGGAGATTCAGGCAGAAAAAACATCGTCAATGCAAAATAAACCAGAGATGGAATAGATAGAACACCAAGCATGAGTCTCCACCTGGATGAACCCCCAAGTGACATCCCAAACACCATGCAGTAGGAAAGGAACATCCCACCAGAACCAGTGAACTGTGGAAGGGTATTTAATCGTCCTCTTATCTCTGCCGGGGCTGTCTCAGATATATACACAGGAATCTGAGTAACAGCCAAACCAGTACCAAACCCATCTAGTAGCCTCGCCAAAAGTAGAACATAAACATTTGGAGCCCATAACATTACCAGTCCACTGATGAAAAATAGCAGGGATGACATTATAAGCATAGGCCGTCTTCCTACAGAATCTGATACTGAACCAGAAAATGTTGTAACAATTGTGCCTCCGATAAGCGACATGGCTACGATTAGCCCTTCGATTGTTGGTTCACTTTCCAATTTAAATTCCTTTTTGATGTAAATAACAGACGCTGCAACATTTATTCAAACAAGTTTTATACATTTTGTTCATTATATTAATTCGCATATATATATATATATAGCTTCGTTAACTATAAAGCATGAATCGCATGGGAAAACACAGATTAATATACAAATAAAACATGTTTGGAATGATTTTCATGGTTATTCATTATATCAAACATTAATAAAAAGACAAGAAAAGAGAATGTGGCATGCCTGCAATTACTGAATTATCCCATCCCTGCAACAGATTTCCAATTGCTGCAGCAATGGCTACAAGCACAGCTCCTCTCATTTTTTTCTCTTTGAATGGGCTAAAAGCTTATCCAAGAAGAAATTCAGATTAGAGCCTCCAGTTGAAACCCAATCCTAATTAATTAAGTAATCAAATTGGGACCCTTGGGAATATAAAGGAATATTTGTTATGAGATGAAAGAGATGCAAACTAGTGTTTCAAGTCTGTAACATGTTGAAAACGGTTTTCATGGAAGAAAAGCAAACTGGAAAGCGGGTGATCATGTGACAAATATTGATGGGGTACAGTGCAGGGGGTGAATATATATATTAATTATATGTACGAGAGTTATTAGATGTGAGTTTCGGAGAGGACAAAGTGGAACTGAGCGTGATACAAGGTACAGTGGAAGAAGACCGACTGAAGGACACGTATGCTTCTGATCTTGATTTTCGCACTTTTTATATTGACAGAAATTAATTGATTCAACCAAAAATAAATAAAAAATTAGTTGGAAAGTTTTGAGTTTTTTAGTATCTTAATAAAAACAATTCCTTGTTCAACATTATATATACTATTCATTTTGGTACAGAAAAAAGTAATCAACGGAATTTAATGCATTTGGACTACCTAAATGAATAATTAAGTTTGGTAATGTTTCGGTTCTAACTCATGCACGTGTTACCCAATAATTCGATTTAGGAATATAAAAATATAAAAGTAAAAAATCTATTGATGTCGCCATTAGTTGTTTTTCAATCCTCCATGTCACACGAAAATTAAATATTTCCGTGATACTGCGGTCCCAACTCATGTATGTGTTACCCATTAATTCGATTATAAGGAAAAATTAATATTTTATCAAAAGAAAGGAAAAAATAATATCAAAAACTGAAATTCTTTCCCATTAGTTTTCTTGGTTCCTCAACGTGGCAAGAGAATTTAAATCTTATAGCTAGTCTCACACTCGTAAAATAATGGATGACCCCCACGTATAAGTTACATATATTTGTACAAACTACCGACCACGTATATTGCAAGAAAATGTTTAGTGTATTAATAAATAGAGGAATTTTTCCAGCTATAATTCCTTTGTATTAAAGTGAAATTAATCTCCTTTTATGTATTTGGCTTTTTAGTTATTACTATGGTGTTGCCCTTTTTAATTTTCATTTGAAATTGAGTAGAAACTAAATTTACGTAGTTATGTACACGTTCTAAAATTTTAAAAATGGAGATGTAAAAGTATTTTCAATAATGTTTTTTTATTTTAAAAATAAAAAGTAGCTTATAGAATTTTAAAAAAAAAAATAAGAGTGATTTTTGTTGTCAATTCCAATAATATTTTTTATATAATTAATCATTATTTGTATTTTTTTATACAAAATTGTGATTCATATTTTTTTTCTTTTTATACCAAAATAGTATTTTTTAAATTAAAATATAAAATTATATATTTAATTATGAATGTGCATAATAAGACATAAAGTAATAAATGAAACATTATATAAAAATAAGTTTGATTTTCTATATTTGAAGAGCTAATACTATTTTTTTATTTTAATTTTTTTATTTAAAGAGTATTGAAATTATAAAAAAAGGATGTGATTTTTTAAAATAAAAAATATAAATTTTTAAAAGAATCTATTAAAAATGCTATTTATTTTAACTTTTGAAGAAGTTTACCATTATATCAAACTTTACTTGTCCAATTCTTATAGTTTTAACTAGGCAATTAATCAGGTATATAATTATTATTATTATTTTTTAACTTAACGAGTTTGGTTTTATTTTTAATTAATTTAACATGTTTGATTTTTATTATTTAATTTTTTATACTAAATTGTGTATAATTTATTTATTATAATTATTTATAGTTAGACATTTCAATTAATTAGAAATTTGAGAGAAACAAAAATAAAAATAAAATAAGATACAATTTGAAATTGTGTTAGTTTTTTTTTTACATTTATAGTTAATTGATTTGTTTAATAAATTATAATTATTTCTATTAACATTAAAAAACAATTAAAACAAACAAATTATGAACAATTTAGAAAATAAAAATAAAAATATAAATATAAACTAAACACATTAACACAGAGCCGAAATACCCCGGGCTGCAGCACCTATATATATACACACACACACACGTGTTTCTTTGCAAGCTCAATTATAAGGACGATGCCATTACATTCCATAAAATTTTAAAAAATTTTATTTTAGTACGAACAATATTATTTTATTATAAATATTTTTAAAAAATAATATTTATTTATAATTAAATAATATTTATTAATAATTAAATAATATTATTTATAAAAAAAAAATATTTTTTTTAAAAATTATTAAATAAAACGTTTAAAAAAAACATTTTAAAATTCTCTAGATTTTAAAACCTAAAAATTTCGGCCATAACAGATCATCGTTTTACAATTCAAATTCGAATGACAACCAAATCTCAAAGTGCGGGTGCGCAATACAGAAGTTTGAATTTAACTGGGGTCCACATAAACGATGACGGTGCAATTGCGACCGTAGGATGAACACGAAGGGCGATGTACCCGACAGATATGAATAGGATCCGAGCGTTACGAACTCCAGAGTGCCACTGCCAGCTGACACCCAAACATTACACACGTGTACATAAAAAAATAAAACTATTTTTTCCCTCTTTATAAATATAACAAAAACTAGATGTGGGACCCTTAGGAAGTGCGGGTTGTGGGTAGAGCTGGTAAAATATTACACGACACGATAATACGACACGAAACGACACGATAATTTGCTGGTTTGGGTCCGCGATATCGGGTCGGATTGATATCAGTGTCACACGATAAGACACGATAAAAAAACAGGTTGAAACGGGTTGGAACACGATAACACGATGGGTCACGATAAGACACGATAAGAAAAATATTAATTTAATTATAGTTAACTTTTTACATTACTTTTTTTTTAGTTTTAGAAAACTATAAAATTCATATTTTATTTCATTGAAAAATTACAATTTTTATATCTATTTATATATTAATATTTTGTTTTATATTCTATATTTTTTATTACTTATATTAGATGTACAATTTCTGTTTGATTTATAATATTTTGAATATTTTTAAATTTATAATTGAAATGCATATTTTGTTTTTCAGTTACGATAAATATTTAATATAGCTTTAATTCGTAATATTTTACATATTTTAAATTCACAATTATTATTTATGTTGAATTTTAGTATGTTAATATATATTTTTTTAAATGTTTAACATATTATTTGAATATGTATTTAGGTTTAATAAACATGAATTGATAATGATTTATCATTTGACAATATATATTAATTTAAATAAAAAAAATAAAACACTCACGTACATGTCTAGTAAACACGAATAAAACACGACACGAACACGACACGAACACGGTTCAACACGAAAACTTAACGGGTTGAGTTCGGATGAACAAAATTTGACACGACACGAACACGGTTCAACACGACACGTTGTCAGGCCTAGTTGTGGGGCATGGGGTGTCATATATATCCTCTCTGTATTGCCATGCGAGGCATAGGCGTTACTCTCTCCGCTGTCAGTTGACGGGTTTTTGTCTTATATACACGTGTCACTCTCACTTGCTTTCCGTCACTTCCAATGTGGATTCTCTTCTCCTCGATATTTCACCATTATCTCCTTAATATATCATCATTCTCTCTAGGTTAGCGTTTATTCTGCCTTCTTTTACTGTTTTGCCCCTCTCTACCCTTCATTCTCAATTTTCAAAACACCGCAGTCTTCAAATCCTGTGCGATATTTTAGTCTTATGTTATTTTTATTTTTTAGCAAAAATTGATGGTAAAACTAAAATGAAGTTATTTTTTTGTTTATTGAAACTCTATATTAATGTTTGTTTCCTAATTTTTGTCCACCATTGATGTTATGCACAATATTTATCATTTTCTTTTTTTTTTATAGCTCAAAGTAAAAAATAAAAATTTTGCATTGATTTTAATAAACAAGATCAATCAACTAAGCAAATATTTTAACGAAAATTTGCCGAAATGATACATTTATGTGTATCGTACTAGGATAACATTAATTTTATAATTAAATTTACTTTTAGCTATACGGTTCATTATTAATGTGTCTTTGGCGAATTTATATTTAAGTCAAAATATCGTTGATAATAATATTTAATATTCTTTAGTCTGACAAAAATATTGATGTTAAATTGTCAATATAAATTTAACATTCACACTATAAATATCATCTACAAACGAAAAATATGAGTCAAACTAATAAAAAAAATATTTAACATAAAATTAGTATAATGAACTATTGTTTCCAATACATATGCACCAATTTCACCTTTCAATTATTTTTTCCACGAGAGTGTTGATATTAGTGTTTTCCACTTTGTCCTAGTGTCTTCCTGCAACTGTACTTACAAAATTGTGTATATTAATGATTTCAAACTGATTTAATTGCATAAATTTTAGACTATTTAGCTAGTCATATAACTTTAAAAGGAAGCAAAGCAATATTCGAATGTCCAGTATATGTATCGGCGGGCTATTGCGGTCAATTTACAGCTCACACTTAAAGAATAAAAAGTAATTTGAGATGTGGAGCAAAATATCCTGGGAAACTAGTTAATCCATGGACATTTTGGTAAAATGGTACGCAACCTTCAATTATAAAAGGGCATAGAAGGCTCCAACCAAACCCACCGAGAAAAATGAAATAAAATCATCTTCCACCATTTTTCTCTTCCTCTTTCGAGCTATCCTTATCCTTTTTTTTCCCTTTCCCATTATAGCAATGGAAGTCATAGATCTCACAGAATCTCCCCCATCAACTCCTCTATCCCATAAAAAGAGTAGCAAAAGTAGTAGCTCTGCCATGGAAAAGCTGCTCAAGCTCAAGCTATATGGTATGAGCAACTTAGCAGAGTTTGGAGATCTTAACCTACTAAATGAGCCAGCTGAGCCCAAAGAAGATGACCATCCCATGGTGCCCCAAATTCTGACTGATGACCAGCAGTCCCAAAATCAATGGGAGAGTGATACCATGCTTCTAGACAGCAACATGCAGAAGCAGGGTGTGGATCAGTCTGCACTACTCAACAACAACAAAAACAAGAGGAAGTATACCTTCTTCTATGCCAGTGGAAGGTTATCCAAGGATCTTTGGACTGAAAGAGAGCATGAGTTTGTTTCCTCAACTTTTTTTTTCTTTTAATTATATATTAATTTTTATGTCTAACAGGGCTTGTGGTCGTATGCTAGCTGCGTTTACACACTCTTCATTATTTTACACTCAGACATTCACAATATGAATGTATAAATCTTTGTTTTAGAGAAAAGTATAAATAAAAATAATTATAATTATAATTTTCTAATAGCTTAAGTTTTTAATAAAAATGGTAATTCAAACTAAAATTCTTATATTAAAAAAAATATAAAATTAGTATAATAACCCAGCCTCTTATTTTGAAAAAAAATAGTAATTCAACTCCTCAGGTTGGATTTTGCATATAAATATATGAGTCTCTTCTTTGAGCCTCGAGGGCAAAAGTAAAAGTAAAAGAATTCATTTTGCATCTAGAAAATGAAGGAGAACAAGAATAAAGACAAAAGAGTTTGCATGGGCGGTTTTGCTCTGCTGCTCATCAGCTAGCAATGAGATTGTTAATTATAATAGCCTTTTAGCCCGCAGTTAAATGGACGGTTTAATTGAAAACTCCAATGTTAGGGTGCTTTTGGGGTTGAAATTAAATGCTGTGTGACATTTACAATGGAGGAGTTTTAATATGGTAGTAAATGTTAATTTTTTTTTTTACAGGCTATTCCTAATGGGGCTTGTAAAATATGGGAAAGGGCAGTGGAGTAAGATAGCAAGGCACTTTGTAGGGACAAAGACAGCGCAGCAAGTGAGTGCGTATGCAATGGCTTTCTACAAACGCCTCCCCGTAACCTATCTCTATGCCTTCAAGAGAAAGCGAACCACCATCGACTACCTCCAAAACGGAGTCCCCACCGCCGCTTCTGTCACTCAGACCACTCTTATCCGGACTCCCAAGTTTCCTTATATTCCGCCGGACCCTTCAGATTACCAACCCCCTCAGACTCTTATGCTGTTTCCGGTGGAAGCGCCTTTGTTTCCTGTTCCTGATCACAACAATATTGGTCGTCGTGATCACTACTCTTCTTCTTCTCAACTCGACTTGGATCTTCACTTGGGTTGAAGATCAGGATCATGATGATCATGCTTCATGCGTTGTTAATTATCTCTACTAGCTAGCTAGACTCTGATATATATAGGGTTCTATCCCCTTCTTCTTCTTTTTTCCATTTTTGGGTTAATTTTAGCGTTTCGCTTTTATGTTATGTGTGCCTAGACTTTATTTCTTGTTGTTTTTGTCGTCGTCCATCTATTGTGTATACTATATGTGCTGGAGAACTATCTATCCTTTTTATTTTATTTTATGTTAAATATATATACTTTTTTTTTACTTATCGTTTATCAATTAATTATAATTTATTTGTCATCTTTACCAATTATATGGTACTAACTAGAAACAACTATGAAATGAATTAATATCACAAAACCAGGTAAATTAAGGAAGAAGACAGGCTAGGAAAGGGCAAGGAGTGAGAAGCTAGATTAATCATTCCAAAATCTTCCAAGATCTTACTAAGAATTCAAATTCGAAATTATTTTCATAATTCAAATATTATTGAATATATTTAAATAACTAAAATTCAGAAAAAGAGAAGAGGAAAAGAAAATATAATTGTTGAACTTGAATATATTTAACTAAATTAAATATTATACAATATTAGGATTCTTCTTTTTTGCTTATTATTTAAAATAATTGNTTTGTTGAACTTTAATATATTTAACTAAATTAAATATTATACAATATTAGGATTCTTCTTTTTTGCTTATTATTTAAAATAATTGAATGCATCTCGGTTCTTTTTGCTTATTTTTGCCATTAATTAATTAATGCAAGGGAAAATGACAACCAGGGGTGAGTACTAAGTATATATTAAAACGAGCAAACCAGTATAAGTTTTTCTGTCAACATCATTAACAATGTTAATCTTATTATTTTCTTATATACCTTTTTCTTTCCAATATTTGATTTAATAACTAGAATTAATATTATTCGATAATAATTTTATTCTATTTGATTTGCATATATTATTTAATAGTATCTAATTTTAAATATTCACATTCAAAAAACATTCAAATACTCAAATACTTTAATATCACATTCTTCATTTGTTAATTTATATGAAATTGTAAATGTAATTATCATAAAGAAATAATTACCGACAGCCTGATCGTAAAAATATGATCACTATTAACATTCATTTGGAAAATAAAAAATAAAAAAAGAAAGGAAGTAAAAGTAATTTTTTTTTCTAATGGGTATAAGGATTGTAATTCATAGAAAAATAAAAACACCTCATTAAAGCAAAACATCCTCACTATATATATTCAAAGCAAATAGGAAAAATATCTGAAAGGCCTTTATTTTATGAAAGGAAAGAAGAAAAAAAACACATTAATTAATATTGTGCATATAAAAATACAATTTAATTAAATGGCCTATTATTATCTCGCCTAATGCCCACAAAATAAAGTTGGTCTTCAAGTCCTGTTCTGGAAAAATCAAAGTATTATATGTGACACTTAAGTAATGTTATTTGTGTCATTTTCAATCATCAAATACATGCAACATATATAAATTCAAAAATTTATATATAACAGTTATATACATACAAAAATTTAAACTGTTTTGGTAGTTCACTAAATTTTAGCATGGCTTGAAATTTGAACCATAAGATTCCTTCTCTATTATCTGGTTTAGCTGCGTCATGGCAGTGCTGTAAATTTCTATAAATATTGGTTATTAGAATCTGCTCCATATCCCAAACCCAAAATTCGTTTATATATATTTAAAGAATATTAGTGCAGAGGGATATTTGGATTGAGAGAAAATATGCAACAATCATCTTTTTCATCCAACTTAGGCATATTCCATATCTCTGATCATGAATACCATACTCCCACTAACACTGATCATGATGATGATCATCATCATCATCACCAATGGAGCTTCGAGGAGAACAAAACATTTGAAATTGCGGTCGCTGAACTGAGCAAAGATTTTGATTCTCCGGACACCTTGATTCACCAAATAGCTTTGAGAATTCCAGAAAAAACAGTTTCACAGATCAGGCAACATTTAAAAGCATTAACTGAAGATATCGAGATGATAGAGAAAGGTCTCATTCCCATACCCAACTATGTTGAAAGTAGTAGTAATCACGATGATAAGTCTATTAAAAATGGAGCAGAAATTACTAAATCCACCAACCCACCCAGAAGGAAGGGAGTCCCATGGACCAAGCACGAACATGAGTAAGTATATAAATTAATATATAAGACTATTATATCACAACAAAATGTTATGAGTTCATTATAAAGTCAAGAACGTGATGCAAATTAATCAAAATATATATGCTGACTTTTAATTTTGTAATTATGTGTGTGTATATAGGTCGTTTTTGAAAGGAATAGACATATATGGGAGGGGAGATTGGAGAAGCATTTCAAGGCAGTGTGTGGTGACAAAAACCCCAACACAAGTTGCAAGCCACGCTCAGAAGTACTTCCTCCGCCTCGAGAACTCTGGTGCTCGCCAGACGAAGCCGGTGGAATCCGCCGTGGCGTCCACAGCCGCCTCTTCTCGTCGCCACGTGGTATCATCTCAGGAATCCCATACTCATCTAGGCCATGGCGTTTTGAACTCATCTCCATGCCCATCTTGTCAACGTCCATTTTCTTCATGATCATTAATTAATTATTATGTATTCTTCTATATGCATGTGCTTTTGATGTTTTTTGGAAAAAAATTCATATGCTATAATATATATATATATATTAGATCATAATGTGTAGAGTCCCGGAGCCATGAATTTTCCATTATCTATATTTGTCATTCGTGATCATCCATATGTGTGAATGAATGATGAATTGATCCCTCCAAACTTTAATTTATACTTGGTATTTTTCTCTTTTCGAAATATGGCTAATGTTATATGTTGTGTATAAATATATATATATATATATATATATATCTTCAAAGTTTTGCAGGATACGGAAATTTTTTGCCAGATTACATTCCTTAATTATTTCACGTGAATTCCCATAAATGGCTTATTTTATGTTTCTCTGCAACCAATTAAGTAATATTCATAAAACGACGATAATTTTTTCATTTTAATTTTTGTTTTGAATTATTTCTCTTTTATTTCTCTATGCACAATTGTTGCTCATTTTTATCATGTTTCCTTAATTCTAATTTTTATTTCCTACATATATCCTAAAATATTAAAAGACAGAAATTTAAAATATGTATTCCTCGAGCTATATATATAATATCATTTATTTTCTCAAACAAACTTTGTTAATTTTTCTTTTTCTTTTTCTCTTGACATTTTTGGCCATACGGAACCATTAACCAACAAAGGTCATATTTTTTATTACCATAAAAACATAAGGGTCATATTTCGTTCGTTCCGTTAAATTAACTTCAAAAAGCAACCCCTTCTCTTTTGCTGCTGGTCGAAGTCTTTTTTTTTTTTGGTAATCGATGGTCGAACAACAGTCAACTAGCAATCAATGATGGATGTGAATTACTACCTGAAAGTCCACTCCGTGTAGATTACTTCACATAATTCCATTTTGGAATTGTTTTAAAAAAAAAAGATTGTATTTAAAACTTTTTAAAAATATATAGAATTTTTATTTTGAAAGATATTTTTCAAATATGCTTTTTTAATTTTCAAATGTTTGATATGAAAACTTTTTTTAAATAAAAGAAGGTGATTTTTTAAAAGATTGATCAGCAGCTTAAGTTTTGCTAAAAAAAACATATATTCATTTTTTTTTGTCATACATAGTATTTATTAGTTTTTATGAGCATTTAAGTAATACCATATACTTTTTGTTAATCTAGCTAGTAATATTAAATATACCAAATAAATTTATATACTAAATTATATTTATTAATACTTTGGAAGCGAGAATGAGTTAGAAACTTAGAACATCAAACCGAAACAATTAATTAAAATAGAATAAAAAATAAAGTACAACTATAAATAGTTAAATTACGACTAATTCTAAAAATATATAGAATTTTTATTTTAAAATATATTTTTCAAATATGCTTTTTAATTTTCAAATTTTTGATATGAAAACTTTTTTTTAAATCAAAGATGGTGATTTTTTATAAGATTGATCAGCAGCTTTTAAGTTTTGCTAAAAAAAGCATATATTCATTTTATTTTTTTTGTCATATATAATATTTATTAGTTTTTATGAGCATTTAAGCAATACCATATAATTTTTGTTAATCTAGCTAGTAATATTTAATATACCAAATAAATTTATATACTAAATTTTATTTGTTAATACTTTGGGGGCGGGAATGAGTTAGAAACTTGGAACATCAAACCGGGAAAAAATAATTAAAATAGAATAAAAAATAAAGTACAACTATAAAGGGTTAATTTGCCTTAAATACAAACATATATATCCCACTAAAATCATTTTTCATCACTTACCCCCTTTGTTGTCAGCGTACATAAGTCAAAAGACTCAAAACTAATAGTCAAAGGTTATTTTAAAACTATTACATTTTTGTTTTCATTTTTATTAAAAATATTAAAACATAGGTTGCAAACTTGTGAAGACTGGTTGTGGGAAAAATTTAACGCGTGGAGACCCAATACCTCGAACACTATCTCTCTCGCACCATTTGCTCCTTCTCTAAATCTCCTTGTATACGAAATAAGAGAAAACTTCGAGGGCGGAGAATATTAAGGGTGAGAATTTGCGTTACGAATCATTTTTTATTTAGTCGTCTCGACAAAATTTAATCTATTTAATATTTGTATTAAATAGATTAACATGTTTAATTTATTTAATAAAATATTATTGTTTAATTATTTTTATATTATAATATATTAAAATATTTTTATTATTATTTTAATTTATCTGTATTAATTTTAAATTAAATTATATATTTAATCATTTAGTTATAATTATATCAATCGTGCTAACAACTTAACATCAATATATTAATTAATAAATTATTTTTAAATTGAATTATCTTATTATAATTTAAATTGTCAGCATTTTAAAAGAACTTTGATTTTACTGTTTCGTTAAAGTCAGTTTTTGCGAGTTTTTGAAAAAAAAAATTGAAATTAAAGATACAATATTTTAATCTACCTTGATCTTCTAAATCTATTATTAAACTTAATCCGGAAAAAAAAATTTTGGATTATGCATAAAATTGCGGTTCAAAATATGGCTTTTAATTTGAAATTTCAATTTGAGAGTTTGTGATTTGGACTTTTAATTTGGAAATATTGAAGTCTTGCAAATTGAGGATTTGTGAAGTTAATGGATACATGTTAAATTGAAGGGGCTAAAAGATGAAATTTAAAAATGGTGGGTGCTAGGTGTATTTGCACCAAATTTTAGGGGGGTCTAAATGCATTTTTCCCCAACTATATATTACACCCTACGTCGTCGTTTTGCAGTGAGCGTTGCCATTCTCCTCCTTCCTTGCTTTGCCAATTCCTAATTGCTAAACAGGGCTTCTCTCATTTTCTCAAACATTCAATATGCGGATTTTAGCATCTGCGTGAAAAATTTTCCAAGCAATGAGTTTTTCCTGATAGTTAGACTGTGAAGAGTGTTTTAGAAGAATATAAATATCAAATATTTTAGAAATAAGAAACAATGAGTGGATCAGAAAGGAGAATATGCGAGGAATTTACATCTCGGTACTATGGGCTTTGCGCCATTGGAGGAATGCTCAGCGCTGGAACTACCCACCTCGCCATTACTCCTCTTGATGTCCTCAAAGTCAATATGCAGGTATGCTTTCTTTGATTATACTCTTTTTTGGTCTTACTCTTTTTCTGGGTCCTTTTCGACTTTGTAGTTCATTTAATAGTGATGTTTTGGTCACTGTAGTGAGAACCACTATATATGCTTGGTTTCAATTTCTAATTATCTGATATTTCATTCCCTTATTATTTATGCCTAAGTTTTTTCCTTGTACTGTAAAAACAAAATTTATGTTGTTATGTTTGTGGGAAGCTGATCTTTGGACTTGTTTATGTTGTTTCCTTAGTACATTGTGTATTTCGATGCTAGAAGGCTTAATGAAACAGGTTGTTTAATTATAGGTGAACCCAGTCAAGTATAACAGCATTTCCTCATGTTTTACTTCCCTTTTGAGAGAGCAAGGTCCTTCTACCTTTTGGAGAGGTTGGGCTGCCAAGTTTTTTGGATACGGCGTTCAAGGAGGCTGTAGATTTGGTCTCTATGAATACTTTAAGAGGCTTTACAGTGATGTATTGGTGGACAGCAACAAAAGTTTCATTTTCTTTCTTAGTAGTGCTTCTGCTGAAGTGTTTGCCAATCTGGCTCTCTGCCCATTTGAAGCCATCAAAGTCCGGGTTCAAGCACAGCCATCTTATGCTAAGGGCTTGGTTGATGGCTTTCCGAAAATATATACATCAGAAGGCATTCACGGGTAAAACATTTGAAATCAGTATTTTTTACTTTCCTGTTCTATCATGTGTTCATGTATTGAAAGTACCATGGTATCCATTGCTTGCAGATTTTACAGGGGTCTTGTACCGCTTTTGGGCCGAAACCTTATGTGTAATTTCACGATGCCCTTAAGCTTTCATTTCCTTTTTGACTTTGAACTTTCCTAAGTTTTCATTTACAACATCAATGTATCACTAACCTAAGCTTTTGGCATTTAGTGAATCTTTATTTTTCATTTGTCAATTGTTGCATTACATGATCAATGCTCCAAATGAATTCTAGCTTGTGAATAGCACCAGGCTTTAAACTTTTTGAAATGTGATCTGATCATAGCTAACATTATAATAAGCTCTCCTAAGCAGTTGTTCTTTGTTTGTTCAGTGTAGAGTAACATTCTAGTCCTTTGGATCAATCTATTTATTTGATATTAATCCTTTTGAAGCTTTTAATCGCCAGTCTCCATGGTTATGTTCTCAACTTTTGAGCATTCTGTGCATTTTCTGTATCATAATGTTTTCAAAAAGAGAAGGGGTGATTGCTCAACTGCTCAACAGCTTGGAGTTACATGTTTAGCTGGATATGCTGCTGGTTCTATTGGTAGCTTCATGTCGAATCCTGCCGACAACATTGTTGCTTCTCTTTATAACAAAAAGGCTGATACCCTTGCACTGGTACCATCTGTTGATTAAAATTCCTTTGTGATACCCTGATACCCCTGGACATATTAGGTTTAATTTTATCTTTCTCATGTTCAGGCTGTCAAGAAAATTGGGCTTGCTAATTTATTTACCAGAAGCCTTCCTATAAGGATAATGCTGGTTGGCCCTGTTGTGACTTTACAATGGTTATTCTACGACACCATTAAAGTCTTAAGCGGATTGTAAGTGCAAGTAATTGTACTCTTTTCCCCCTTTTTGTTTCTTGTCTCCATTGTAGTAACTTTTTCTTTTCTGGCTGGGTTCAACATGCTTGGATACGAGAATGTCCCTCCCTCTGAAATTTAATTATTTATTTATATATGGTTCTCCTTATAGAATATGGTTTTTATTTGTTAACTACAAAGCAAGCCAACTGCGAGAGGTAAAGGTTTATTTGCTTTTGTGTTTGATCTTGCAGGCCAACTAGTGGAGAAGTTTTAATTGACAGAAAAGTAAATGGAGCATCCTCTGCTCGCAAAAGAGAAGATTAAAGTAACTATTTCTATTTGCAGCCAGTGCAAATGAGTAATTATCTAAGATAGAAGACTCAGATTTAATGCCTTCTAAATATGAATAGTTAACACTGGTTGAACTTGGATCTATAGGAAATTCCTGACGGCAGCTTTTTTTACCCTGCCATCATTTATGAGAAAATTTTGTGGTAGCTTAGAAGTGAGACCAGATACAAATGCATTGAACCAATTCTCACTTAGCTTATAGCCAGAAAACGATTTTCACTTCTAGTTTGATGCATTGGCAAGCAACATAGTTGCCAGAGTTAAATTATCAGCGATTACATGTTACTGAAAGAGTTATAATTATATTATACTGAATTCTGAAATTCTATGTGCTCGTTACTGCCTGAATACTCTACTGTTTCCAGATGAAAATTCATCTTATCTGTCGGCCAACCTATTTATATTGTTCAATAACTTTACTTCTCAAGGAAGGTAATAAGCGTTGAAAATGTTACCGATGATTAAGATTGAATTTGTACTAACTAATAAATGTTGGTTATGAAGGAAAGAAATATTCTTTTCCAATAGTGAAATGAGCCAGAAATAGCATGTTAGAACAGATTTGATATAGGCATAAACTCTATAAAAGAAATGCTGGAGTTTTCCCAACCCTATACATAGCAGAGAAGATGCAACTTTGACATTTTGCACATTTCACAATGAGAAGATGCAAAGGAAAGGTGCCATTTATCTTATACTTTTTGTTTGCTTGGTTTCTTCATGTTTAGGCCATACCGTTATGCCCACCCTAACCTTCTATTTGCAATTAGCACTAAAATAATGGGGCTTATCATGCGAACATGCATTTATAAAGATGAATAATCCCACAGCCAATAACTGGATAAATACCACATGATTGTTTTTTTTTTTTTTTTTTTTTTTTTTGTTTTTTTTTTTTTTTTTTTTTTTTTTTTTTTTTTTTTCGGTGAGAAAGTAGACGACCCTGATTCACTAATAGCCATATTACTTTTTCACTTTTTAATAGCAGCTAGCCACTGTCAACTATCTATTTAAAAAAATCAGATAGCCGTTTTGGCATTTTTATTTAATTATTACTATGATTGTAATCTTTTAATTACTAAAATAATCATTCAAATATAATAACCCAGAATAGAGACATTTACCAAACAAATAAATCTTTTCCCGTAAGCAAACATAATAATACTAAAAAATGTATAGTATATTCGCATCTCCTTTTAAACCCCTTTATCTCAAATCAAGAAACGTCACCTCTATGTTATATAATTTACTTGTAAAACTTATAATATATTGCGTTTCTTTTTTTTCTTGACCTTTTTTCTTTTTTAATTTTTTTTTCCCCCAATGATGCAATCTCATTATGATCTAAAAAACAAAAAACGACGAGAGTTTATACCCTTCGCATTACACTCCTTACAACTCTTTAATTGCGAAAAACCGTTTGGTGGAGAGGATTAGGATTTTTACGTGAGAGACGAGGCTTCATTACTTCTATTGTCACAATGTGGGGTCATTTGTCTTGTTAGATTTGCAACAAAAATACAATCAGAGGCCACAAACCCCTTTTCACATGAGAGAGAAAGCAACTTGGCACACTGTCATTCCGAGTTTCAGTTGGGTTGAGAGGCTTGTTGTGATTTTTATTTTATTTTTTGGTAACTTCGTTCTGATTGTAAATAAATGAAGGTGTTACTTACAGAATTCAACATCCAGGCAAGGTCACAACAAGTAAACATGCCACCCCACAACCCATGCAGTTAAAAAATGCATGTCTCTTTCTCTCTCTCATGTCTGTGCTCTTTGAGTTTTTTGCCAAAATGCCAACCGGCCACCTCAATCTACTGGGATTCCCCACAAAATCTTTCCCCTTGTCAATGCTTTTGGGTATGTCTCACATCTGCCACTCCAGGACCCCTCAAAAACTGTAGTCTACAACCCCTTGTCGTGGAATCCCATTTGGAGTGTATATGGCGATGGTTTTTTCTTAGGCTTTTAAAATTTAATTGGGGGGATTACAATAGAAGATAGAGATTAAGGTGTGGATTGGTGTTTGAACTTCATTGGTTCACTTGCACTGAGAATTTGCACCACAAATCATTGATCGACTTTCAAGTTTCAAGAAGCTTGTAAATTGCCAACCAGTTAAAAGTCCTCCCTGTGTGAATATACTTGGGCCAAAACAACAGCCTAACCCTGCCAAAAAGATGTACATTCGCAAATACTATGCCAAGATTAGTAGATTTCTTCTTTATATCCAGCTGGACGTTCTTCCTTGTTTTGGTCAGCTGGTTTTGATCGAAGTCCAGTTTGCTTACTCACTCTTTTGGGTGTTTCCCCTCATTTCCAGGTATAAGCCAACAATGATTCAAGTCTACAGCAGAGCTATAATCAGCAGTCCAAATAGGCACTGAATAACAATTACAACCTAGTTAAGATTTTGCGTTTGGAACAATTGCACTAATTTGGCCGTTTACAAATTATGATAAGATAAGTACGGCATCTGGCTCTCAAGTCCCATCCAAAGTCAAACTACAATATTTTTTTCTGTTTAAATTAATCTACAAACTATAATACAGATTGAACCATCAAAACAAATTGTATTAGAAAAAGTGGCAGAAAGTGTACACTCAAATATCATGGACGACGGAGGTGATATACAGTGTACAACATCATCTTTACCCCATATAAGCCGGCTGGAATTGTACATCTCATTTTGGCTTGAACACAACATGAATACATATGGGAAACAAAAAGAAAAAAGAAAAAGAAAAGAAAGGAGAGAAAAGATTACAAGAATTACAATAAATGGAAAAATGAAAGAAAATAAAATCTACAAATTTGAGATGCAACAGTCATAGCAACAATTCAAGAAACCCACTGTACCGCATCTTAATGAAGGTGATTGCAGTGAGGTCTCTCTTTCCTTCTACGCCTACTAACTGTTGATATCCCTGCAAAAAGAAAAGGCAGATGAATGTCAAGGTATAGAACTGCAACTTCGCTTATTATGCTGGTTAACTAGAAATCATTAGGGGTTAATTGAGTTTAATCTCCCGGACTCCTAGTTAAAGCTTATATCATCCCAAATTCCATATTTATAACTTGTATCTTCGTTGAACAGTTCAAGTCAATTCAAGGACTTACTCCACAAAGAGTCTGTAGTTTTTCTTATCAGCAGGATCACGCTTTAACATAATCTGCACCATTGCGTTTCCTTTTGTTTGACCTCGAAAAGAAGCAGATCTGAGCCCAACTCTTTTTCTGCTTAACTGGTTGTGCCTTAACTTCTCTCTTCTCAAAAAGGTCAGCCATGTACTGAACAACAGCCTAAGAGATAAACAATTAAAACTATGATCAGACTAAAAACACGAACAATGGACCTATTTCAGTAACACACACCAAAAAAAAAAGAAATCTATTTACTTGTGCTCCAATCTCAGCAATATGTCTTGGTGGCACTTCAAGAGGGTTTTCTTCCACACGTAGAACACGAAGCCGTGTAAGCATCCGGAAAGAGTCTGGAAGGACCCGTATCTGGTTGTTGCTGATATCTAACTCTTCCAGCATTTCAAGGTTCCCTATAGACCTCGGTAGGGACCGCAGATCGGCAAAATTGTTTCCTATAATCATCTTAACCAGTGTGGTGGCAAAACACAAGCTTTCAGGTATAGACTCAAGCTCATTGAAACTCACATCAAGCTCCCTCAGGTTAGCTAGAGATGACATGGTTGTGGGCAACTGTTTGATGTTATTATAGCGCACGGACAAAATCTCCAATGTCCCAATTTTCCCAACAGCTTCTGGGAGGGCTTTAAGCCTGTTATAATCAGCACGAAGCTCTCTAAGTGAGGAGCAATGGCCTATAGTATGAGGAATTTCTTCGATGTCATTGGTCTCCACATTCAATTTCTTAAGGCTAACAAGCGACCCTATTGAGTCAGTAAGCGAAGAGAGCCTATTTGAGCTTAAATGAAGCTCCTGAAGACGAACCAATCTGCCAATGGTAGCAGGCAGGGATGTCAACTGGTTTCCACTTAGGTCTAGAAAGACCAGGCTAAGAAGATTTCCAAAAGTGTCCGGTAGCTCTGAGATCCTATTCGAATGCAAATCCAATCTCGTCAGGGAGGAAAGGCCTCCAATGGAGGGTGGGAGGGCCAAAATCCGGTTCTCAGACAAATCTAGGGTGATCAAACTCGATAGCTTCCCTATTGAATCAGGCAACCATTCAATTTGATCCATCAACTTGTTCTGGAGATTAAGATCCCGAGTACCTTTTTTGGCCGATATTTCAATCAGACTAGCAAGCTTTATCAAACTCAACTTCTCACCATCTTGACCTGCCAAAAATATAACCAACTTACAAAAATTGTTCAAGTCTAAATAAGGAAAAGCACATCAAACCCAAGATTGTGGCTTCAATTCTAAATCAAATTCAAAACAATGCCCAAAAAAAATCTAGAATTTTATGCCGAATTGTGTTGTACCCACCTGAAGTCGTAGCAGGTTTGAGTGACGAGTCCACTATCTGGGGCTTCGTCGAAAAACCCGGTCGGCCCCCAATTCCGTCGACATAGAATGATGAGTTGGACTTCTTCACGTAACTATCATCTCGGGTGAACAATTCCGAATAATTGGCAGATTCTTTCCCGGATGAGAAGTACGAAACGGCGGCAGCAGCCGAGGGATTTTCTGCAGTCCTTGAAATGGAGGAAGAAGCAGGGGCTGTAGACACAGAGTTGGCGACGGCGGCTGAGGCCGTTGAAGCATTGCTGTAAGTGGAGGCGCTATGAGAATGAGGGGAAGAAGAAAGGCAGTTGGAGGCTCTCTGAATGAATTCATCGAACAGAGCGTGGGCGTTCTCAAGATCAAGCAATTTCAAAGCCTCCCTCTTCTGCTCTTTGCTGTGGAAGCACACCAAGTTCTTCTGCATCTCCTGCAAAACCCTGAAAAGCTCTTCGGGTATATCGGGATTCTTGATCTGTTTAGCAATGGCGTCAAGCCTGGCTTGGTCTTCTTTCTCTACGTTTCTGATCAAAGTCTTGGCGGCTTCGACCTCGTCGATTCCAGGTCTAGCGGGTAAAGATCTATGAATTTTCATAATATCGTCCACCACTTCATCTACTGATTGCGACGACGGTTCCATTTTTATTCCAAATTCAACTTCCAAGCTAACGGAGAACACAGAGACAGAGAGAAATGAGAATCAGCACCCTCCCCCAAAATGGTCTGAAAACGTAAAACCCCGAAACGGTTAACGGAAACGAACGCCAACAGAAAGAAACAGATTCAGCTTCTACGACTTTGTTGAAATAACACCAAAACGAGAAGCGAACAAATAAGAAGAAAAGAAAGGTGTTCAAATTCACAGAGAAAACTCAATGAGTTGGGAAGGTTTTGGGGTTATGCAAGTTGGAATCTTAAAGAAGGAAAATCAGAATCTTAAAGAAGGTCTTCGCCTGATTTCAAACAGTCTAATTACGTCGTCCCACAAATCCAGCTATTTCCATGCCCGTCCGTCTCTTCTGAATCTTGTTGGCGGATTTTTTTTTTTTTTTTTGTCTTTGTACAAAATGTTTTATTTATTTACATACCTAAAAAAAGAAAGTTGCATAAAATTTGATATTATTCGATGCAGAAATACCGTGAAACCGATTACGACCCGTCGGTTATCACACAAGATCTACTCCCCTTTCCCAATTCCCAACCCCATTGCTGTCTTATACAGTACCTTCATCGCTCCATTGACAGATATACCCCTGCCATTCGTCTCCAATAACTAACTCAGCTTTCCTAAACTTAGAGCCCGCCCACCGTTGGCCTCCTTCCGAAACCAGCTGTATATTTGAGGTCAAAATGATTTGTACGGCGTTGATTCCGAGAGAACCGTAAGCCAACCTAGATTATCGCACATACAGCATGGATCTGACGGTCCATATCCACCTATCAAAATGGTGTGGGGACCGTTTTCCACACAATCCTATGTCCAAAAAGCAAAATTACAGCTTACAAGAATAATCAAATAGCATAATTGGCACTGATCATTTTGACATCATGATAATTGAGCTGGGGTGAGAGACACGAGAGTGTGTGTGTGTGTGCGCGCACACACACATATGTATGTACGCGCCATGGATAAGGATTAAATTTTGGGGGAAGTGGAAGTGGCATGTCAAAATAGTAAAAAGAGTAAAGGTACGGGGGTAGAGTTGGCAATTGGGGAAAATGAGTTGGGTCCGATGGATGGGGGAGAGCGGAGGAGAGAGGGGACGATACGGTGGTGCCTGCAAGGCTGGGCTGCCATTCCAACTGACAGCGGATGGGGATTGGGACTTGGGAGGAGTAAATGCAGTGTCCAGGTGTCAACGTTGGGATGGACGACACGTGTTATGGGTTCCTATCCAACCGTATCCAGCTGGCATTGCTCCTCAGGCCATAACCGTTTTCCTATCTTCTTTCTCTCTCTTTCCTCCACACTGTCACACATGCAACAGCTACTTTTTTGCCCCTTTCAAGTTTCATGAATTGGAAAAAATAAAAATAAAAATAAAAAAATGAAAAAATAAGCGGTACTATGAGAACGGCCTCACGTGTTCTGTTTTCACCTGTCCCATGGGATTTTTCACCTGCTGACCGATGCTCCTACTCTGCTCCTTGTCCACTCTACATCGCTATCTGTCTCTCGGCTTCCGTTTGGATAAGAAGCTTAGATGATTCAAGATGTATTGAAAATGTGTTATTGATTTTATGATCCAAAATTTATATATGTTTTACTCTTCCCTCCTTTCAATCGAGAGAAAGGGTAGGAAAAATAAATATTCAAATAAGTTCAAATGAAAGACAAAACTAATTCATAAGTGCAGCAAATAAACTGGTTTTGGTGTTTGTGAAAGCTGTTCGAGTCATTCTCCCTTCAAGTAGCCTTTTATAATTTTGTAAAGGTTAAAATATATATATATATATATATTTGTCGGTTAATGGACCCAAAATTTTAAGCATTTACAATTTTCTTTAACTCTTATTTCCACTCTCAAGTTATTTTACTAAACATTTGAAAAGGTTGAAGAGTTTTTATGAATCATTTTTTTAGTGTTCAAAGTTGTTTATAAGTTTTTTGAATATTGTTTTTATAGAAATAATAATGGCCAATTTTAATAAAATAGTAAAAATTTAATTTTTTGTGTTAGTAGTTTCCTTCTTCTTCTTTTTTTTTTATCAAAATTAAGCATAAGTTAAGTTTATGGAACCAATAATTTTATTCGCGGATAACTTGGTATCCTCAAATGGAGAAAAACTTTTGTTATTTATTAGCCCAAGCCAATAATCTTACGCCAAATCATTTAAAATTGACCACATCACTCTGCCAGTTTAACTAAACTAGTTCATGGACTTTCCCTTCTATCATTTTGAAATCATTCGTAATATGAGTTTTGGGTTAGATGCACAGATTTACATACAAGGTCTCATGAGGTCTTGCATAAGTGAGTTCGCAGCCATAATAGCTCTCTCAATCGGCATTTTTCATGCTTTGATTTGATCATGAAATTTTGATGGTGGTTCACTTTCTCTAGGGCTTCTAATATGGAGTTTTGAGAAAGGTTTTGACATTTTTAAGTAGACGACGGTTTTTATATTTTTGTTTTAATTATTATGTTATATATATAAAAAACACTTTCAAGCTCTTGTTCACAATAAAAACAGCGAAGGGAGTTGCAGTGGAAGAAACCTCAGGTAGTCACCTTCTTGTTCAAAAGGTTTTGTTTTTTAAAATAAATAAATAAAATCAGATGGGATAGTGAATCGTTCATGATTTGACAACTTTTTTACTCATGGCATAAAATCATTTAGAGTGATACCAGATCGGCTGGTACCCCATCTCATCCAAGTTTTTATCCTTCATGGTATATTCGATGGATTGAATTCTTGAAACTTACTTTTCCCATCTCATACAAAGAACCAACTGTACCAAACGCTAATACCAAAAGCTTTCAACACAAAAAAAAAAAACAAAAAGGCATGTAAACTTTGATTACATTTCCATAAATTATGTTAATACATAATCCCAGTTTGCTAACAGCATGAGCATCTCTATTTGTTTCCTTGCAAATCCAGTTGATTTTGTAAAGCATATTTTGCTTTACCTTGCTTTCCCAGCATTCACAAAAAGGTATCCAATTAAAAGCTTACAAGGGCATCGTTTTCAAAAGCGCCCATTTCAATCACTTTACGTCTATACCCTTATTAACCAACTTTCTTTTTTGGAAACCAACTTTTTGATCAACCGTTTACCAAAAAAAATAAAAAATAAAATGATAAACCGTTTAACCAACTTGAATTTCTAAACGTGAGTCTAATAAATGCTAATAACCTACTATATAAATTTTTATTTTTATTTTTATTTTTTTTTGTGAATATTACTATTTTACTTGTCACTTTAAGTAATATTAACCATTTTATTTATTTTTTTGGTGAAAGAAGTAATATTGAACCATTAATTCATCAAAAATAATAGAAAGTAATATGGACATATGATTGCTCTAGGAATAGGAATAAATGAACCGAGAATTATGTTTTTTTTGAGTCTGCAATCATCATTGTGATCCTATACTGGATTTGTCAACGTGGGTTAATTGTAGCCCAGCGGACTTTAAAGTTTTGAAGTCAATCATTTTGGGCTAATTGTAGCCCAACACACCATAAAGCTTCGAAGTCAATAATTGGGGCCAAAACTAATGTTTGTACGGCTACATTGTAACTAAGCCCAAACAACTAACCCATTATATTTGCGTAATACGGGTCACAGTACTATTCCCAACAAAATGTCATTTTATTTTATTTTATGCGATGTACGGACAATTGTATTATTAAAAATATTATTAAATTATTAAAAATGTAATAATTATACCATAGGCATTTTTATGAAAAAAATAATTAAGAAAAATTATGATTTGAGCAAATCCATTATAAATATGATAATTGATATAAAAAATTTATATTTAGCTTATTAATTAGGTTAGCGACAAAATTTAGATGTATAACAGTTGTTTTTTAACACAAATAATATAAACAACAAAGTATTGAAGATAATATCAAAATATTAATTAGAACAGTAAGTTTATCTAAAATAGTTTACATACTGAAAATTTTCAATATTTATAACAACCTTATAATGTGGCTTTCCATGTTTATTAAAATCATTAAGCTTGTTGATAATCAAAAATTTTACCGCTCATATATGCCAACAAATATATAGTTGTCATTAAATAAATACAGCAACAAAATGTAAAAATTAAATGAAATTAAAAAGTTAATTACCAACTAAATATTTGTCATCAGCCACTCTTCCAATGATGTCACCAAAATCACAAAAATTAAAACTATGTTTGGAATTGTCATTGGTTCATTCATCTCGCAAACAAAAGTTGATTACTGAAAATCATGTTAGTTTTTTGTAACTGATGTAATAGTTGTCAGTTACAAAAACTTTTAATTGAATAAATTAATTAGGTTTTAATTTTGTTTTTATTGTTTTGTTTTCATATTCAATTTGTGTTTACTATATATATGTATATTGTTTTGACGTTTAAGCATACATATAAGAGATATAGAAGAGAAGGAAAAACATAATAACTTGCTTTTGGGTTTTAGTAAAAATTGTGATAAATTTTAGGTATTTTTTGAGTTCGAAGATAAATTTTTGGTGGTGCTAAAATCAAAAATTGAGAGTGTCCGTTGTATCATGTAAGACGATCGTCGACAAACCATTCGCACGAGTGGAACGAAATCGTTCTTAATAAAACTATGGTATTACATAGATCTCGGATTATTACCAAAGAAATTATATACATGTTTTGTATTTTATTATCCATGTAAATTTAGTTTATTAATTTTTAATGTATATATTTATAAATATGTTGATTATTACTGTTTAGTCTGTTTTTTACAAATCAATCATATATAAAATGTTTAGTTGTTCTGTATCCATCATCATTATCTTTAAAAAGATAACTTGGCTTATGTCATAGACTTTTTTTTCCTTCATAATTTTGATAAACTTCTTCATCGTTTTACATAAGCATGAATTTTTCCTTTCTATAATAATCTATGACAAAATAAATGAACAAGCTCATACATTGTCAAGATAAAAAATAAAAAATAATAACACAATTACCTGTTTATCTTACAAAATCATTCAAGGCTGTCAATTTCGTCACGCTCGCTATTATCAGAGGTTATCCACAACCTGACAACTATATATCTAATATTTTAGTATTGCTTAGGATGAGATATATTACAAATAGATATTATGTTTCCAGCCATAGCCATATGTGTTTACAATTTAAATAAAACTCAATATATTTAGAAAATTAATATTTGAACTATAGTGAAAATTTGACTACTACAATTAAATCCACTTATTAGTGAGACTTTTATTTTTTAAGATATATATATTAAAATTGAAGAAAAACCAGTAACATCCACTAATTTGGCATTAGTAATATTATATTGAAGGAAAAATCTACTATTTTGACATTAGTGCCATTTTTAAATTAAAAAAAAAAATCCAATAAATATTATGAATTAGATGCATTTAATTTTTTAATAAAATAAATATTTTTTTCCCATTTTGATTAGAAGAAAAACAAATTAATTATACTTTATTCATCAATGCTACAAAATTAACCATATTTTATTTAATCAATGTAAAAAAGTGTTAAAATTGAAAAAAAAAACTATAAATAAATTAAATCATACCATAAAGATTTTAACTTTTAAAAATAGAAAAATATATATAAAAAGATATATATATATATATATATATATATATAAAGATTAAAATTGGAGAAAAATTGGTTAACATCCATTAATGCCATTATATTGAAGGAAAAATCCATTATTTTGGCATTAGTGCTATTTTTAAATTGAAGAAAAAAATCCAATAAATATTATCAGTTAAATGCATTTAATTTTTTAATAAAGTAAATAACTTTTTTTTTTCCATTCCGATTAGAAAAAAATAAATCAAATCTACTCTATCCATCAATGCCACAAAATTAACCTTATTATATTTAATCAATGTGAAAAAATATTAAAATTGAAAAAAATACCATAAAAAATAAGTCATATCATAAAGATTTTAACTTTTAAAAACATAAAAATATATATAAATATTAAAATTTGAGAAAAAATTCGTTAACATCCATTAGTACCATTATATTGAAGGAAAAAACAATAAAATCAATTATTTTGGTACGAGTTCCATTTCAATTTCAATTAATTGTAGACCATAAAGTTTTTAACTTACAAAAATAGAAAAATCTATATAAAAAAAAATATATATATATATATATATATAAATGTTGAATGAGCGAATAAATAAAAATGAGAATGAATTTTGGAGGGGGTAAAGTTTTAATATATTATATAGATAGATTTAGTATGAGTTTCATCTCAATTAATTGTAGATCGTAAATATTTAACTTACAAAAATAGAAAAATCTATATAAAAAAAAAAATATATATATATATATATATATAAATGTTGAATGAGCGAATAAATAAAAATGAGAATGAATTTTGGAGGGGGTAAAGTTTTAATATATTATATAGATAGATTTAGTATGAGTTTCATCTCAATTAATTGTAGATCGTAAATATTTAACTTACAAAAATAGAAAAATCTATATAAAATATATATATATATATATATATAAATAATATAATGTTGAATGAGCGGGAAAATAAATATGAGAGGGAATTTGGAAGGAGTAAAGTTTTAATATATTATATATATTTTAAAAAAGTGTATTCAATTTAAAGTTTAATAAATTTAAATATAATTATAAATTTTAAAACTTTTTATAAATTACGATGAAATTTTATGGATTCTGTATAAAGTGCATAATAATTCAATAAAATTCATAAAAAATAAAAAGTAGAATTTAACTTATTTATTTTAAAATCAATTAAAATTCATCCGTTTTTAAAATATTTTAAAGTCAATGACTTTTTGAATATTTTTATATTTTAAAAAACTTTTATAAAGTTTTAATTGAATACATTTATGTTTTAATAGACTTTTATAAAATTTATTAAAATATGAATTAAATACCTATTTAATTATATAGTCTTATATGAATTATGAATTGAACATCCATAAACTGTTAAACTCTTTTAAAATTCAACTAATTTTAAATTAAATACATTTAACATTTCAAAATCCCAATAAATGACCTCTTTTTTTATTTTATTTTTTCCTTTTTAATTTCTCTCCCCCACTCTACAGCAGTCACACATGCGACATGCCAAAGATTTTAAAAAACAAAGTAAGCTAAAGTTGTATTTAGGTTTAGGTTTTTTTTTGGGGAAAAAGAAAATAGAAAAAAAAAAGGGTTAATGGCTCAAAAGACATTTTTGATAAATAATGGCTCAAATTACTTAATTTAAAAGCTTTATCAAAAGGATAAAATCCTAAACTATATGTCTTTTGCCGAGTGAAAAGCTAGATATTTTTGCAGTTAATGAACGACTCGGATTTTTTAGAAAAAAATAATAACAATTGATGCGATTTTGGCTCACATTTTTCGTCCCGTAAAAAAATTCAAGGAAAATTTCATACACTTTCTGAAATTTATATAATTTAAAGTTTTAAAAATTTTACAGACACTCCATATTGTTAATGTATTTCTGTTAAAGTTAATGTCAAAATAAAATTAAAAATCTCTTATTTTTTAATTATTTTGGCAATTTTTTTGATTATTCTTGTTTGGATGTATGGGTGTTAATTTAATCATGGGTATTTGGATTTCGGAAATTATGTGGCTGTCAAAATAAATCAGTCAACTTGGAATGCTTCTTGTGTTC
Source organism: Ochetophila trinervis (assembly GCA_003254975.1). Lineage (NCBI taxonomy): Eukaryota > Viridiplantae > Streptophyta > Magnoliopsida > Rosales > Rhamnaceae > Ochetophila > Ochetophila trinervis. The sequence goes on from QANX01001366.1 coordinate 209,473, forward strand.
ATCCACTTTTTTTGACAAAGTGGATGAATAATAACTCGAACTAAGCACATTTTTTAAAATTAGTTTGTTTGTTAAATTATAAAATGGCAAATTATTCATTAAAATGTTCACAATTTTGCGATAGTTTAGGTGGTTCTATATGCTTTGCTTTGATATGTTAAAGTTTTTATCCTTCTCTTCTTCTTCCTCTAGTAACGTTGAAACCGCTAGCATTTAATTTGTTATCCATTATATTTTGTAAGTGGTTACTTGTGAAATTTGAAAAATAAATTAATTGAAAGTCAAAAACTTTAAATTATAGTTGGAAAAAGTAATGGGAGTTATGTGGGCTGTTAAAACTGTGCTAAATGTCTGAGTGTGTTGTTTGGGTGTTAATATAATTGTGTGTCTGGGTTTCAGCATTTTTATGGTTTTTGCTCGTGAAATTTTCTTTCTTTGCTTATGGGATTTTCGATCAATGTTAATCTTTCGTCGTTGATTTCTTATTTTTATTTTCCCTGATTTTTGTAACAAAGAGGATAGAGAGACACAGAGACTTGAAAGAAAGAGAGGAGAAAGAGGGAGAGAGGAGAGAGGAGAGAGAGAAGAAAAACAGAGAGAGGGAGTGAGAACTGAAAAGAGGGAGATGTGAGATAGAAAAAGAGAGGATGAGTCTAGTCATTTTAATTTTATATTTATTATTATTTTAATAAAATCAAGACATTGTCAGTATTATTAACTCTAAAAGATCTTTTTAAAAATAATTAGGATTAAAAATTTAAAAAATATGGGTGAAATTCTCCCAAAAATATATAATGCCCGCAATTTGACATGCACTGCAAATTTTAGTTTAGAAAAGAAACTAGCTGAATTATATGTGGTTTAAATTTTAATAGTTCTATTTAAATTTAGATGTTTATATTCACTGTAAAAAAAAAAATTTAAAAATATAAATTTATATGTATACGAATCAGTCAACTCTTTAAATACTTTTTGACTCATGATATAGATTTTTTTTTTTACAAAAAAATTAAATAAGAAAGGACTTATTCACCAAAAATAAATAAATAAAAATAAGAGGGGGACTTTCCCGCGTCTTTGTGCGTCCGGAGTAATGGGGCTAATTTGGAAATAAAAGAAATATAGAGGAAAGATAAAAGAGAGAGGCGGGGGGTCGTTGCACAAATATTATAAGATAGCTATAAGGTCTTCGAAATGAAACCCTCGCTTTGTCTTTCCACTCGTAGCCGACATACGTTTGGAGAGGAGGCTCTTGAGTGTTTCTTTCCCACTGGGAGTCCAACAACAAAAACTACAAGATCGCTCTGCCAAGCTCTTCTCTCTCTATCATCTTTCTTCTAACGGCGTAGTGATCTGGCCGTCATCGTAATTCGGACAAAATTTGACTTTAGTCGGCGCGTGGGTTACCTCTCCGCCGGAGACCAATCGAAGCGGACATTAAGCATCTCTGTAAGCTTCCTTATTTGCTAATATCTGGGAGATTTCTTTACGCTTCGTATTATAGAATTATTTCATTCCAAGCTAGGTGACCGCACTGGTTTCTTTGTTGTAGTTGCTGAGTAGGTTTACTGTTTATGTGATTTTTGTAGCTTTTACGAGATATGTGATCAGGAATTTCTTATTATCATCAGAATTTCTGAGATTTTCAAAGTCTCCTATGTACATGGATAAAGCTCGCAAAGCAATAATTTTTGGCATAATCCTAGTATTGTGTCGTTTTAATTTGTATTTATTAATTTTTTCAGGTTTAATTAAATTCATTGTCCCCCAGGCCCCACTGAGATCACAGAATCAGTAGGGTCCGGGTCACAGACAATGGGAGCTGAAATTATGATCGAAGAAGCAGGATTTCATGAGATGGAGGACGCTGTTTTGACTGATTCGGACGTGGACTTCCACATCCGGGACATTCTTACTTCAGTATCATTGGTAAGTTTAATTAGTATATGCTATACTGTGATAATATGGTGTTATTGGCCTGGATGTATGTGATTTCGGTTTTCGTTGTGGTAGATATTAATATTAACATATGGTAAACCTGAATTCTATTGGTTCAGGGTGATTGTGATATGTATAACCAGCTTGTTGCAGTTATGCACCGCAAGAAACGTGTTGCCCCTGATGAGGTGGCTTTGCTTGTGGTAAGGGTCACTATCTAAATGATAATTTGATTTCTTTTTAGTTCCTCAATAGTTAAATCGAATTTAAAATATAGCATTATATGAATTCTTGTTTTTCGTTTCTTCAATCTGAGTATATTCATTTCTGCTTTTTATATTGGAATCCTTCTACTATTCATTTTGCTAGAATTCAAGTTTATTTTTTGTTTTTGACTGGCAGACAAGTTTGAAGTCACTTGCTGAAGCAGTATCATGTATAGATAATTTTCAGCATGGTTCGCTTCTTGGTTCTGTAAGTTGGTACTTTGGACCATGCTATTATTATTTCTGTTTACTTGAACGTTTTTTTTTCCCCTTTGTCATTTGTCAAATTCAATGTATTTCAGATATTGGGAATGAAGTTGTGGAATTATGGTCCTGATGTGATGGATGCGTTGCTTGATCTAATTGTTAAATTGGTATGTGGGTCTTGCTACTAGTGTTGTCTTTCTGACACTTGCAATAATTTTGGAGGACCCTTAATTTAATTTTCCCTTTCAATTCTTGCAGGCCACTACAAGTGGCAAATATGTTGATTTATGTTTGGAGATGCTCGTGGAAAATTTCACACCACCTTCTTCATTCAATAATATTTTGAATCATCCACGTGGTATTGCAAAAAAGGATCAGGTTCTATCTCGTGTTCATTCAGCTCTGGCACATATAGCTAAGTTGGTGCCTCTTTCTCCCTTGAGATTGTCTCCACTGGTAATACAGAAAAAGCCGCCCCACATTAGAAAGGAATTTGTGAGTTTAATGATGCTTCATAATTTTCTAGCCTAAAAGAGCATGATGCTTCTCTGCTTTGATTTCCAAAAGCTCAAGTTTATTGTCAAAAAAAGAAGAGATTTTCCATTTGTCAATTTGATATGTCATGTCTGATGCATCTGTTCTATTTTTTTGGTTTTATTTTCTGGTGCTGTTGTTATTGACTGCTATATGGAACATTATTTTTGTGCATGGTATCGTGCTCGTTGACTCCCATCTTGGTGTTAGTGTTTATGCTGATTTTTATTCACATTTGTATTTTAGATTAGTTTTTCTGTGGATCTTGATGTCTTAATTGTTCTTGCAGATTCTTGCTATATATGTGGAGAACATGTTGAGGTTGGAACGTGGTGAGCTTGGTGAACTTGTTCGTAGCACAATGCTTTCAGGGGTGGTGGATTTACTGATAGATTTGGATGTATGAAGATTGGAATTTCTTTATGATTCTAGTATCTGAGAGTATCAACCACACTATTCTCATGATAATTTCTTTATCCTTAACTTCTTGCAGTTGGAGATTGGATGGGACGATATCTTACAGGATGACTCTAGTAAGGGTATATTTAAGATGGAGCTAGAAGATGTTGATGAAACTACAGATGATGATGATTTGAAGGATAATAATGAGGTATAAAATTCATTGATTTGATTTCAGTGATAAATTGGTAATCCATCTTTGAATTAATTCCTGGTGTTGAAAAGGAAAAATAAAAATATAGTTATTGTCTGATTGTAGTGTGGGTGGTTGTGATTGTCTGATTGGACAAGTTGTATACATTCGTGAACACAAGTTGTATACATTCATAAACATGTGTGCATGTTTTCTTTATATGGTCTATTGTTCGTTTTTTATGTTTTTCATCAGCCATGTTTTTGCCCTAGTTCTATTACAAAATGTGTTCAATTTGGGGCAATATAGTTATTACCCTACTTTCCCTTGGATTATTTTACTTAATTATATTTAACAATTTTAATTTTTCATAGCTGTAAAGTTTTGTTGTGTTTGTAATTCCTATTCATGTTAATTATATTTGTCTATTTTCATCTTTTCTTACCTTTATATGTGTCCCTGGCTTCAAGAGTTTCAAATTTTAGACTGAAGCTTTTTACACTGATCACAGTAGCATCAGTGGTACTGCTTATTTTGAGAAAATCCGTACATATCACTGTAGATCCTAAGGTTCTCGAATAATTCACTTCTAAATGTATTTTTGAATAAGAGATGGCAAAAGTGTTGTGCGAGGAAATTCTATATGGCAAGTGCTCAAATTAAAGTAAACTATCTGTTGTGTGGTTTTGAAAATGTAATTTTCGTAAGATGCCGAATCATATTTTTTGTTTTCTTTGTTATTGATTATTGTGATGGTTTTAGTCTACCATTGTTTAGTGGTGCTGATATATATATATATATATATATATATATATATTTTATACAGCTTCCAAGAGAACTAAGTCGAAAGAGCTTAGGAAAAAATGAGTATGCAGAAAAATTGGACGGCTTGATGGTTCTAACTTTTGAGTATCTTGAATCATGTGAAGCTGGTGGCCGCTTAACTAAGGTAGCTTTTTAAATCTTTATTTTCTCTTCCTTTTTTTGTTCATATGTTTGGTATGCTCTCATCTGTGAGATTAGTACTCAAATTTAATTACGTTATAAAATTGGTTTTGTCAGGTCTTCGAGACTCTTCTCCAATCATTTCAGAAGACTGTTCTACCAGCTTATAAGTCAAAATTTGCCCAGGTTCTGAACATTTGTTAATTCTCTGTTGTGTTTCATGTTCCATGCCATTTGTTTATTTCAGTTCATAACTAGTGTTTTAAACTAATGCCCATATTAAAAAATTGCATGGCTTCTTTTTTTCTTTTGCAGTTTGTAATATTCTATTCCTGTGCCTTAGATCCTGAATATTGTGGCTCCTTGTTTGCCAATTTGCTTGTGGATATTTTTGTTTGTAATGTCCGCCCCCAATTTGACAGGTAATATTGGCTTGTCTTCAATGATCAGAGTTTATTTGTTGATTGATACTTGTCTTGGATAACCTTCTGGTTGTCTTTGTGCTCAAGTGTATTGGCCTTGTCTTTAAAATAAGAAATGATGTTTAGTGTGGTCTATTCGCTTTCCTACTTTGTTAGTTTTATGGTACAGGTATTACAAATTTAACACTGTTGGGAAATATGCAAATTGTGTAAAGGTTTCCTTGTGTGTATGAAATGCTAGTTTGGCTTTGGAACATTTGGACATGGCTGTTCTTTAACATGTACCCTCGGGGATGTCCCAGAATAATGGTATGCAGGTTAACAACTTGGAATGGAATCACCTGTTTCTTCTAATCGCAATTTATATGAATCAATCCATTCAAGTACTGGCCTTCTCTCCCTTCTATGTATCTAACTCTCTTCCTCTTAGCTGTATTTATGGTCATAAAATAGTTTTTAGATGTAAAGCCAATTTTAGAAAGTGTTGCGTAAAGATTACTCTATCAACAAACTAAATTTTAACTGGTTAATATCTTGTGCTAAGTTAGAAGTGTAACCTGTCGTTGCTTAATTCTTACTTTCTGTTTGTCTGCCTCTAGCAATAGCTATAGGCATCATGCTGCTTTGTTTGAAGGTATAAGTTTTTTTTTTTTTTTTTGGGTACTGTTGTATGCTTTGCAGTTATCTTGTTTTCATTTTGGAAAAAAAAAAGTTCAGGGTCATTTATGGTGCTAATTCCGTTATTATATCTGGCAGGATGATGGCTGTTGCTTATCTAGCTAGTTATTTGTCGCGTGGAAAGTTTCTTTCAACCTCGTTCATAGTTGATATGTTGAAAAGGTTGGGACTGAAAGTAGAAATATAGAGGGGGGAATAGGGAATCATGAAGGATTTATTTTTAACAGTTTATTTATTTTTAATCTGGTTTTTAGGTTGGTGGATTGGTGTTTGGATTACTGCCACATGCAGGAAGGTGAAGCAAGGCCAAATGCTCATAGGGTTTTCTATTCTGGATGCCAGGTATTTCCCCTTAACTTAACTTGTTGAGTGATAACTGTAATGATGTTACCTTTAATCATCAATAGAGATGGATGTGATGAAATAAGGGATCCAATTTCGTTTGAGTTGCATTATATATATATGTTTCATATTATCTTTTGTACTTCATATCTTTTATGATAATATTAAAATTTATTAATAATTATCTATTTTGATAAATAGTTACAGAATGTCTGTTGATGGTTATTTGCCCATGCTACAGGCTATAATGTATGTGCTGTGCTTCCGTATGAGATCAATTATGGATGTTGTTCGACTCAAATCTCAGCTCTTTGTGATCTTGACACATCGGTTGAGCCCGTTGAAGGTGAGAAGCTGATTTATGTAGTACAGGATGCTTGCATCTGAGTGCCAACAAATCATAGGAGAGGATTGTCCTCGATGCATAATTGGAAGTATCTCAACATTATCAGTTTTTGTCTACTTTTCATGAGACTTTGTGATGACTGATCATATTTGAACTGGTGATGCCTCAAGATTAAGAAGTTGGACCATTCATTCGGAAAACCTTAATTTGATGGACTGATTTTGCCTCTTTGTTTTATGTATCTTGCTGGTCCTTGCCGTTAATTTTCTTCCATGCTTATGCAACTTGATGGTTTGCTTTTTCTTGTTAAACAGGTTTGTCTGCCAACTGTAGTAATGGAGTTCTTAAGACAGGCAAAAGCAGCACGTCTATTCACTATGTCTGAGAACTTTGATTTTGATGATTACCTGGACTCTGAATTGTCAAGGGCTTTTGGTGGGATGGAAAGGCTAGATATATTCTTCCCATTTGACCCATGTTTGCTGAAAAGAAGCGACAGGTTTATATTATTTGATTTGGATTTATTCCTTTTAATTTACAAGGAACGTGTATATATGCGGTTTAAGTTACAGCCCCTTGAGTTGGATGAACTAATCATTCCTACTTTTTCAAGTATACTGTGGAGAAAAAAGTATTTATTTATTTTTTTTTACCATGAGAATTTTTATTTAAATTTAATTCTTCACTAACACAAATTCCTTTCATGTGAAGATACCTACGGCCGCACTTCGTGTACTGGTCAATGGTCAGACCTACTTATGATTATGATGATGATGAAGAAAGCAGTGATGATGAGGATATTGCCAAGAGCTTTCAAGAATTTGATCTTGATGAGTTTGACGGTGCATTGAACAAAATGTCCATCACCCCGAAAATGTCCATGCAAATGCCCTCAAGAATCAGACCCTCTACAAGTCCGGAGTCTTTGTAAACCATTGTATCGTATGGGAGATATGGATTAAATGAAGTAGAATTCCATTGTTCATATAGTAAAAAGTAGTTCATTGTTCCATTGTTTTTTAGCCAACAGGCTGACCCAGCACGGTTCTTCATGAAGGGTACGAGGCTGTGCTGAAGATGGCTGATGGTAGAGTTTTGCCTTTAGTTTTCTGTATTTTGTATTATTCAGAGGATATGGGAATTAATTAATTTATGAAGTGTAGAAACGTTCATCTTTCACTTTAATATTCTGTTATATTTGCTCATAGTAGGGGAAATGCAGCATACAAAAATCTCAATGGTACTTTACTCTTGTAGGCGAATATCGGTGATAATAATTTGCAAGGGAAAAAAAATCATGTAGATATATAAGCCATAAATATCAATATGAATATATATATATATAATTTCTTTTTATAGTTTGGAAGTTTAAATAATTTATTATCACCATGTTGATGTGTTGAAGGAGTCGTTTAAGATCCACAAGCTGGAAGTAGATGTATGTGTATACATCAACAACTGTACACGTGTATTACTGGTACGCAAGTTAAAAGAACATGCATATTTTACTGGTTGTGCGCTAGATTTTCCCATATTCAATGCGTAACTTAATCTGGACACAAATTCCCAAAGGTTCAGGAGGATTTATTTTTTTTTTACTGAAAAAATAAATCGATATTTTAAGAATGCTTAAGAGACGGTCACCTCCATTCGCTCCATATTTTGTGATCGGGTTAGAGAGAGCTCCACATCGTCTGTGCGAATAACTTAGAGAATCAGCTTTTTGTTGGAGAAGATAAGAGAAGACGAGATGGGAAGGTCTTGAGTTGGAGACTGGAGCCTCCAGCCCTTGCTTAGGACTCTCGGAGCGACCTGTCAACCGCAGCGCCATCTGCTCTGTGAATACTCAGGTAATTGTAATTTGTCATTTAAGTGTTCTAGTAAGAGACACGTTCTGCCTTTATCATCCTCCTAGATTCTACATTTTAGTTGTCAAAAATAATTATTAAAAATAAATAAATAAATTTCAAGTCTAACCATATAGGCAAACTCCTCATCCAAATCTGCTATTCCAGAGATACTTATACACCAAACAGTTCAAAAAAATTGTGCTGGGTTTCATTTTCCTGTGGAGTTTGCACTCTGTTTTACAAACCAGTGTTAGATACGCAAATCCGATTACTTTGATATACACCTAATTAACCCCACAAACCCAAAAAAAAGAACAAAAAAAAGAGTTACAGATATTTGAATTTCTAGTGCCTATGCATATTCTTTCGTTATCACCTATATGCTATATAAAAATGGTTAGGGGCTCTCATGAACATCAAAAAGCTAGATCAGATCAGCGAGAAAAATTCAGCACCGTATGACTCCAACTGCTAGACACTATCTATCTTACTGCAGTTTTACCTTTCATGCAAGCAATAAGCTCTGATGAAGGTTTAAGAAAATTGACCACTCACCGTCAGCTCATGCTGTAACTACGCTCCCAATTTCCAGTGCTTCAACTTTGGAACGGCAATTCATCAACAATGTAAGAGTATTAGATAATGATTGAGAATGTACAGCAAGGGTTTGTAAACTGGGAAAGTTGCAGATACAGGGCATACTTTCAAGCCTTTTTGCAAGCCCTTGAAAGTCCCCTTCTTAATCTCTTCAAACCTTTAGTTTTTCTGTCCTCCATATATTCATCAGAGCCGTCTTTATCACCTATATAATAAGAGAAAATAAAATTAATAAATGAGTATATAAATTCCTAATTATAGAAAAAAGATTCAATTCCCATTAATCACGACTTCCAGATCATTGATGGCGTTTAATTAGCTTAGCGAAAGTGGACATAAAAATTCCATTTTCCTAGTGTATCCTTGTAACCATCAGTATCCATACAAAAAAAAAGAAAAAATAACGAAAAGTTATAATTATTACGAAAGGAATAGCTAAAAGACTTTTTAGGAACCAAAGAATCAAATACTCTAAATAAGAGTTTCAAAATGCACACTTTGTTAGTTATGTATCTCCAACAACGCCTATTAAAATATGGCAACAAAGAAATATTATAATATTCTATATCAGTGTTAATTAAAGCTTAAAAATGATTATAAATTTTTCATGTTAAGTTAAAATTATATTTCATTTCAGATTCAGAATAATTAGTTATTATACGGCAAAACTGACGGCTTCACCTTCATTTGTATTAGAGACATCGAAAGCATCATCATCAAAGTTCATAGGCTTCTGTTGAAAGTCATATCCAGAACGCTTTGCAGATACTGTGATCACTCCTCGGTCAACCTTTTGCTCGGGAGTTTCACAAGATCCTTTGAAAGGTTCCATAAAGCAGAACCTGTTAACATGAAACTTCAAATCAAACCTATGTCTTGAACAAAATTAGGTATTGCCATCGAAACCTTCAATGTCTTCTTCCACAGTTTCAACCAGCACTCATAAATAAATCCTTCAATGTTCAATTTATTATTATTATTATTATTATTTTTTTATCAGTTCGCATTAGAACTCATAAAACTTGTTGCAAGTGGAACTTCTTTCAAACTGCAATTTGTGGGTTCATGTATTGTGCCTATATGTTACATAAATCATCGTGTATCCTACACAAACAAGCGCGGGTAAACAAAGTACACAACATAAGAGGACAGCATGAAGATAAATACCATTCTACAGGTAGGTTCTTGCTGCCCCATTCAGAACTCAACATCCTCCATTTACGGCACTTATCGCACTGCACCCATTCCTGGTCGGGCTTATAAAGAGAGTTGCTCTTTTTCTGAAAGTAAAGAAATGTCATTGTAAAAAAAGATTGTACTGAATGTAGACAACTAGGACGAGGTCATAAGAACAGATTTAACAACCACATATGAAGTAAAAAAGAAAAAATACCACATTGGACATCATAAGCAGTTGCAGCTTTGTGATAGCAAGAAGGAAAGACTAAGTTTTTCTTTGTGGCTTTTGTTTTACCACTATAATGATGTCAACAGCAAAACTTTGAAATTTAAAATTGATACATGGATTTTCGGTAGCCAAACTATAGGATATTACCCGTTAGTGATATTTGCTTATACTGTTGTCTATTACTAGCTATATTTTTCCATATATTTCTTGTGAAAGATGATATTGTCATGTTACTTTTACCATTTGGCGGTATAAACCAGTCACTTATCTAACAGAATTTTCAAAATATATCCACACAATGTTCCAGCTAATAAGCAAAAGTCAAGGACAAAACTTCCTCAGCAATATGTGAATTACCAACTGCAGACTGTCAAAATTGTTGTCCCAATACTCATCTGCTTTTTGACCCAGCCACTCCTCAAGACGTGCGTAAGGTTCAGAGTCCTGAAATCCTTGCTTGTTGCTATGCACCCATACAGAAACATTTCCATCATCCTGTGCCAGTAAGGATTAAATTAAAAAAGCCAAAATGCACTGGGGGTATTTCAGTGATTCAAATAGAAACAACCTATCCTAACAAAAAATTGCAATTATAAACTGAGCAAATTTATTTAGCTTAACAATATTTGAGTTATTAATGAAACCTATTAGCAATGCAGATACATAGAAGATGGTAGTCTTATCACTACAGCAAAACAGCATCAGAACTCGTCTTAATGTGGTTCAATGTTCAGCAGGAACATCGAAACAAGATATGAGCACAAACTATTATACTCTTGACAGTTCTTTCACAAACCAATAAGAACAGATTAACATAATAGCACCCTAATTCGCCATTATCTTATGCATGTTGCACATATCAACAAACAAGACTCGGGCACTCAAAATATAACTTAATTATCTTTTAAACCTTATAAAAATGGAATTAAAAAAAGTGATTGTAATAATGTGTGTCAAAAATATTTCTTTTTGAACATGCAGCAATTTCCAGGTACATAGTTGATGTAAACAATCAATATTATAACAGATTATAGATGGTTAACCATACAAATAACCTCCCAGAGATATTAAACAATGACATATAGTAAAAAGAAAAAGAAAAAAAGAACTCGAAACAAACATATACTGACGGTACAAAAACAGGGAATAATGTTTACCATTACATCGGTCACATCTATAACACCAATTACACCACGACCCAAATCTGCACTGTGAACCATCCCACCAACTCTCTTGTAAGCCTATAGCAGGTCGGAAATTTCAATAATGAGACGTAAGAAAAAGAGCAAGGCAGAAACTTCAACATTTCGTAAATCTGTAACGATAAAAGTGAATATGAAAGTAAACATATTTCTTATGCCATTTACCAATTAGATGATATCGCCTAATGCAGCAGAAACTCACCTCAATTAAGCGACCATGCCAATACAAAAATATTCCACAGTTTGCCTGCTCCCATTCTAATTGGCAGCGACCAAGAGTCAGCTGCACATGCTTTCCCATAACATTCCCAGTTTCTATGACAGTCTTATTGAGAGATTTTTCCAATGGTCGACTTTTAACCTGTTAAAGAGTTTAGGCTAAAAATCAAAACAAAGCTTGGCATGCCCAAACACCAAAATAGCATCCAAGAACAACAAAAAACCCAAAGAAATGTGATTACCAATGAACCTTGAACATATATCTTCATTCTTGGAACCAAGAAGATAACTTCCATATAAGATCGGAGTGAATAATCTAACCGCACCTTAAAAAAAAAAATCATAGCAAAACTATAAGCCAGAGACCAATCAACAAACCTATATAAAGAGAAAGAAGCACAACCTGTTGGCTGATCTGCCCAGGACGAGATCTAATCCTTCTAGATCGGATGAATATGTCACCTTGGTGAAATGAGCTTCCACCTTTCAACCCGGTATGCCACTCCAGACTATAATCTGAACCCCATTCATCTAAATTCCATATGTATATTTGTGTTCCTGTACTTTCACGAAACAGTCCTGCTTTTTCACCAATAAGATATTTATTAAATGGGGAAAACTCTTTAATAGCTTTCAAATTGTACTTTGCTAAAGCTGACGACTGGACATTTGTATCCACTTCCATAATTTGACCTTCTCTACGATAGCTTACAATAGGAATCTCCAGATTCTGCAGAGTTGGAATAAAAATAAGAAAGTAAAAGCCAAATATATTGTGTATTTGTAAAAATTAAATAAGAATTAATAGGATGGATTGAACATGATACATCTTTTCCTTCATTCAAAGACTGCGAAAGAAATGCTATCGATCTGGAATTAGCAGTCTGTGTAAGAACTAAAGCATCCCTGCCAAGCCTCATTGCTCCAGTCTGTGAAATTGAATATAAAATCAGTAATATCAAATTTCATTAGTGTTGAAATCTGAGAAAACGAAATAAGAGAACATCTTGGATTACTGCAGATATTCCTAAACAAAATTTTAATACCATATTCAAACTTTAGAATAGTTGGAAAAAGACAATCAAGCTGACATAGAACCACCCACTTTATTTCCCACCTGATTATAAAAATCACTGAAGAAGAAAAAGAAAAGAAACAAAGTTTATAATCTTGCTTTTAATTTCAAAACTTTATTTTTCACTTCTCTAGTTTATAAGAGCCTTTAAAACTTATTTCCAAATAATTTAGAATGAAATGAGAAGCCAACATTATAGCATACGCAAGTAACAGCTTTTATTATAGTAATGATTTGTATACAAATCGTCTAATAAGAGAACATAGCACAACTCCCTGAAACTCCCTGACAGATGCTGCAAACACATGTTCCCCATTCAAATAGCAAATACAACATAAACCACCAAAATTGCTGATTCTTTCAATGTTCCTAGCTTGACAATGTCCTAATCTTCGCTTGTCTACATCGCACATACTTTTCAGAATTTTCCATTTCCCTCCTTTCTGCATGATATTAATTATATTGCCATTTGGTGGCTTTACTCATTGCAAATTAACAATAACCAGAACAATGCATCCTAAATAATGTACTTATGAAGATTAATTAAAATCCAAGTAGACACATGACTTCCAAGTAGACAAATTATCTTTTTATTTTAGCAACATTTATATAATCAAACTTTAGAATGAGCCAAACACAAAAAATTCCACACACAAACTCAAGCTTACCTTGAATCCAACGCCAAATCTTCCAATACGCTCAGGTTCATAAGCTTCAGGTTGCTTGTGCCCAAAACATATCATCCTCACAATCTCCTGATGGGTCATCCCATGGCCATCATCTATAATAGATAGTACAGGAATATTTTTGCTAGCTTTTCTCGAGTATATGGTGTCGATAGAAATGTCAAGTCTGTCAGAATACACCAGACAAACAGTCAATCTAATGAACTGCAATGCAGTTATCCTTTTTTTTTTTTGGTAAATGCACTGTAGTTATCCTTATCTCATAGGAGATATGCTTAATGCAATAACAAACAGCAAAAAGTAAAAGAGAAAGCAAGATTTCTAGTGTAAAAGAACCATAGATAATGAGGAAAAGAAAAAATGTTGAGAAGAAACGAGCAGATTAACTAACTTAGTTGCTTTAGCATCTCTGGAGTTATCAACAAGCTCAGCAACTGCACCAAATATCCATCCTGAATGAGCTTGACCAAGAGTTCTCAAATAACTTGGGTCTGCTCTCACATAATTTTTCTCTATGACTGCATCCTGATTTAGTACATGAGGCTTGGGTCTGCCATTATTTCCAATATTCGACACTTGAGGATGATCTCCAAATGATCGTGAAAATTTAGAGGATCCAGTATCTTCAGTGGTAGTTAAATCCACTTTCCTAGCAGGCTTCTCAACCAAGTGAACATGCGGCAAAGGAGCAGCTCTTAATGGTGGTACAAAGATGGCATTTATGTGAGAATTTACTGTAGGATGCAAAAGTCCATAATTTTCACTTTTAAGCATTGAAGCATCAAAAGCTGTAAATGGCAGATATTAAGACCATATGAGATACCACCACCCACACTTTTCGCACAGCAAAATGAAAGTTAACAAGTAGCCTTTCCAGTAATATATGCATGTTGAACCATTTACACCTTGACTTGTCTGGTATGTATTAAGTATTTTAAAAATATCGAAATCCAATAACAAGAAAAGCATTAGTAAAAAAGGACCCTAAAAGTTCACAAAAGAAAGGATACCAAGGGAAATTGAATGTTAAAAATAGCATCCACTGTTCAGTGCAAAAATGACTAGAGCATCTCTCTATGAAAGATAAAATAAAAACCAATAAATAAATAAAAAGAATTTATCTGGTACATAAGGGTCTCGGTTATTGTGCATACGATATGACTTCACCATTTTGTATGCAACACAAGTATGGCTAGATTCTAATGCTTCCGCAGGAGGAAGTATGTAAAACTCGTAGAACTCAGATTTTGAAACAGCAACCTGCAAAATCAAGGTGAGGAAAATAATACCAATAATAAAAGTATTTCAGAGTGTTGGGTAAAGTTCATAGGATTCTATACTAATTACCAGAAAACTTGTATCGCACTTTCACTTATGATAACTATCATCAAAAGTTAAAGATGTATATATCAAGCTGATGCTTATTTGAAACACCACTAAAGTTTCACATCTTTTAAAAGGCTTTTCAAAAGTTGTTTTCCTACGTTACAAATTATCAAAAATGCAAAGCCTTGTGTGAAACACTCACTTTAATTACACACATAGTTCCCACAATGTTAATCTTAATCATTAGAATTATGATTAGATGAATACATTGCTAGCAGATACACAAAAAATAAAAAGGAAAAGTAAATTGTCAGCCATTAAAAATATTCTGAATGCATGAATAGTAGGAACTGATTTTACCATGTCCCTACTCATAATATATCTCAAAAATATTCCCCACTCCTTCCGATCACGAGAAGTCTCTCCAGCTGGGTAAAGACTGAATCGAGGTAAACCAGGAAGAGAATCTATCTTTGTTCTTTGAACTAAATCGCCCAAGCTCCAATGATAAGGCCTAATATAAGTTTCAACGTGAACCAAATTCCAAATAATGGACGTAAGCAAACATTTGCAACTGCTTCTTCATATCTCCATTTTACATTCAGTCAATTTCCAAATGATAAATAAATCATTGCCGGTAGTTAAAAAAAAAAAAAGAAAAAAAAAAAGAAAGAGGAATTTTAACAAAATATACATGCAATATCAGGTATTCAGGAACAAACTTGGATCATGAAAAGCACTAATATGATTCCGTAATTAAAACATCTATTCCCTACTGTGTACATAATGCTTCATTCTCTAATACTAATAGAAAAAGAGAATAACATCGAAAGTGGACAAAATAGAAAATGATTTCCAATCAATAGGAAAAAGAACGCTTACACTCCATCGGGTGCGCAGTCACATAAGGTCCGACTTATAGGTTTCCGATCCTTCGTGAGCGTAATATAATGTTTGGAACCAACTATGCATATAAAGAATAAATAAATAAATAAATAAAAATTGAAAAAAAAGCTTTTTTCAAACAAGTATAAATCAAAAGGCTAAGATATTTTACTTATCTATAAGTTCTAAGATCAATCATTTTCAAAAAATAAATAAATTCAAGACCTTGAACAGTCGTCAGAAAATTGAAACGTCACTCTCACTATAAGTGAATTTTCATTTATTGACTTATCAGAGATCAAAAACACCTTATGCAATATGTATATTCTTCTGAACAGATCGTGCCAATAATCTTTCCAAGATAGGCTCTAACCTGTATTCGAAGTCTTCTGCAAACTATCTTCCATTGGCAATCCTGTTTAAACGAGCAAGAAAAAATACAATCCCGCCAATTGAAAATAAATAAATAAAATCACTCATTTTTTTTTTCATGCCTTTCATGAGAGAAACTCTTGCTGATATTATTTGCAATTATAAAATCATGTAAAATTAACTACGGCAAGAGTAGCGGACATTCATAGCATGGTGATGGAGGACACAGAGCTACCGACATTATGCATAAAATAAATCAAACGAAAAAATGAAAAGAAAAAAATAATATTGAATGTGCCCTAAATTTTAAAAATATAATAGCCTTTTAACATAAAGCTTAATATCGATTACCAGCGACGTAGACGGTGCTAAAAACAGAGAGTCGGAGTATAAAGAAGCAGAGCTTTGAAAACCGACTCTGTAATCGCCGCAAAAATGAATGAAAAAAATATGGAACCCTGGTAGTGCGAAGAATAGCAAAAGAAGAAAAGGCATTAGAGAAAGGGCATTTGTTTTCTTCTACGATATGGTACTAACACTGAGTTATTTCCGCCGAGCGAGCGCGGGTGCGGAGAGAGTGTGCGCAAAGTGCAGCAGCAACTGATTTTCTTGCTCTTATTATTATATTATAAAACTTCCTTCAACTTTATTTGTAATTGAATTTTAAATGAGTTTAAAAATAGTATTCAATTCAGAATTTTTGTAGCATTATTTTAAAATTTGATGAACTCGAAAAGTCATTTAATTTTAATAGATTAATAATGTATTTCGTAAGATATTAATAGAAAATTCTGAATAAAAATGTAAAATTTTAATTTTATTTCAAAGATTTATCCGCTGTATAAAATTCTCTAACAATTTAAAAAGTTTTAACTTGTTAAATCTATTAAATTTTAAATTCAGTTCTAAATTTTTAAATTGAATATGACTTTTTTAATATAGAATATATTAAGATATCATAAAATACTATTTTTTTTTAAATATTTATTTATTGGACGTTAAATTAATGTTATTATTATTATCATCTATAAAAAACGCCTTCGGAATCTTCTGTCAAGCATAATTTACTAAAATTACCAGAAAAAAAAAAAAAAAAAGTATAATTTACCAAAAAATCTGTCAAGTATCTTCCATCAGATGCTCGGAATTATAGCTTGGTCGAACGCTACTCAGACTCTTGAAGTTCTCGGCGGTTTTTTTTTTTTTTAGATGTTTTGTTACTTGCCAGACAATTTGGATTTTAAATCAAAAATCCACCATATTTTCTAAAATAAAAATTAAATTAAAAATTCCTCATGTCAAAGTCGTTGACTCATTGATAATTCCTCTGGAATTCAAATTTTGTAGTCCACAAGTTTATCAAAAATAAATAAAAAATTGTTGTCAATTATGCGGGCAGTTCAAGAATCAAGAGAGAACAATTTTCTTTTTTTTTTTTTGGCTTTGAAACAAAGAGAGAATTGAGAAAAGATAACCTAGCCTTTTTCATATTGAGTCTCATATGAAATCTATGCTTTGCCTTTAAACAAATAACGAGACGATCCTTCAAAGATTTCTAACGTACCGAGGAATTTTATGCAATAAATAGTCAAATTCAAGGACCAACAATGACTGGGCTACTATGCACAGACCACATGCGAAAGTTACATACAATTTGAGAAAGCCCCAAAAGCATGCCACGAATTGGATGCGAACCCAACCCCCTGGGTTCCCACAATTAAAGAATCATGTTTGATTTTGATTCTTACAGATAAAGGGACACTAATTTTTTTCTTTTTTTACACATATACAGTCTTACATGGTTTTGCCAGAAACCATATTCTGGAAAACCGACAAACCATCAACACATTCTCTGCCGGTGGCACCAAGCCATGGCAGGAAGACAAGAGTGTATTTTACAGACACTGGAGGGAAAAAGTAACCTGGGCTCTTCCATGCTCCATACTCTGGGTTCAGAATGACTCTACATCTTACAGCTGACTCTTGTGGTATCTCTGATGACCATTATGGATGACCTGCAATGACATCAAACTATTATATTCAGCAGATCCAGCAATAGAAAAAGAAATCTAATAGTCAATGAGAGAGAAAAAATATATTATGAACAAATTGAAAATCAAGTTCCTACGTGTTTTAACTGCAGTACAAAGAAGAAAACTTTAGGCATGGACCACAAACATTGTATAGAACAACGCGAGGCTGGAGAGTTGAGACTGAATCACCAAAATACAAGTGCTAGTGTTGTTTGCAGTGCATTATTAGAATACAAATTATAAGTCGATGAACATGGCATCTAAAAGAAATGTAAATCACTTTA
This sequence comes from Ochetophila trinervis, assembly GCA_003254975.1. NCBI lineage: Eukaryota > Viridiplantae > Streptophyta > Magnoliopsida > Rosales > Rhamnaceae > Ochetophila > Ochetophila trinervis. Next base: position 227,680 of record QANX01001366.1, read on the forward strand.
ATCAAATTTAAAAGAAATTGGTATCTAATTTTTATTTTATTTTATTTTTTTGGCCAGCTTACGAAAATTGTAATAGAAGAACATTTCTTTCCCTAATTCTTTTTTCCTTTATTCTGAATTTAGAAGTAATACAATAAAATAGAATCTTTGCCAGTTCCAACAGTAATAACACTTCTTGGATTCAGAAATTCCAATAGTTGAAACTGATTTAAACACAAGTTTGGCGTGAAAAATATCATCTTCTTGAATAAGAAAAACCTAAATCTCTACTATAGCTAAGGATGATAAGAAGTCAAAAAACCACTCTCCCTGAAGAAAAGAATAAACAGATATTACCTCTAGAATGCAAAGATGATAATTTGCAAGGCTAGAATCGAAGCCCGCCACATATGTAGGCAGTACTGCCGTTCTTAGTCCTGCTGCAATCTAAGGATTACCTGTATGTTTGACAGCAACATATAAATATATACATATAGCATAAACAAGCTTGAAAACACAAAATAGGTTGGCAATCTCTACCTGAAGATCTGGATGTTTCGCTTTACCACTCAACCTACTGTTTGATCAGAACCACTGGTGAATTGGGGAGAATTAGAAGGAAATAAGATTTGGGCTTGTCCTGGAGCTGGTGCAGCCATACCTGAGAAAACCCATAATACATGAAACTTTAGGATTTTACTAATGAGACAAATGCTTACAAGTGAGCATAGGCACCCATTTACCAGAATGGTGTAATCTCATTCTTCTAAAACATGTAAAAACTTTTCAGAATAAAGAACATTGCCTGTAGGATATGGTGATTGAATAGCAGGAATGGCAGTTGTTGATGCTCCATTGACATTGGGCCCACTAAATTGCACCATATACTGACCTGGAAGCCCATAGCCTTGAATTGCCGTGTACCCATGACTACCAGAAAGTGAATGACCTAATTGCCCATATGAATAAACACCAGTATTGACTGCTCCAGGTACTCCATATATCTGAAGGTACTGCTGACCCGCATAAGGGTTGTAAACACCCTGGTGAAAGTTCATCGAAACCACATCAAGCATGCTGGTTAAGCTGACAATCAAGAAGTGTTCTCATACACTTTCTCAATATGAATTGTTTTTCCAATTAAAATGACATATTAGAGTATTAACCTGTGGGTAGACAATTTCAGGTCCATATGATGAGTACCTACAAAAAGTAAATGATTGAATCTCTTGAATAGTTGCATGAAGTCTTAAAATTGTATAGACCAAAGCTCTAGTCGAACATTTTCATGAGGATTTAAGAACCAAACAAGAAAGAAAACTAATGTAACACTTAAAATACAAACAGAGTAGAAACAGATAATAAAAGAACCAAATAAGAGCAAATCGTCATGATTCTGATGGAATAATATCCCATGCTTTCTAAAGGTCGTCTAACCTTAACCACTTGCAAGTTTCTTTATGAGTAAAAGATACCTCAACACAGATCACATTGTTACCCAACCATACGATAAGCAATAATGGAGTGGAGTACACAATCTCACTAAGAAAGTAACTCAAGCAAAACTAAATAAAATGTAACCAAATGTTTTGTAAAGATCACACGAAACTGCTGCAAATGACATTAGCTAACGTAGGAAAAAGTGTAAATATCAGGATCAATAAGAGGTCAATACTTCCTAGTGCACCATGTTTGATTTGAATTGCCAGATTAAATGCTTAAAAATTGTGATCAAACTTTAGTCCAGAAATTCTCACCAGAATAATTTTCAGTAAGATAGTTTTAACCATTTTGAATTTGAATGTTGTATAATCTAGTTAGACCTAACTCAACGGTGATTGTACGATGGCGAATTAACTAACGCTTAAAATTATTAACTCACCCGTATGACGGATACATATATCCAGGCTGGTAACCATACGGAACTGGTTGCTGGTAACCAGAATTTCCGATGTAAGCACCTCTGGGAGCCTGCATACGGCCAAAGACTGGGGAGACTGCTCTCGTATGCCCTATAATAAGCCAAAGCAAACATTAAAAGGTGGAAAAACAACATCTTGTGATGACGTGCACGCATAGCATTATACAGATGGAACCCCAAGGGGAGATCAACTGGTCCAACACAAAAACTAGGCCTTCACTATATTTACAGATTACAACGCTAACAAAACTGAGAAGCTTTAGCATGTGACCGATGGTCATAGGCATATCTGTATTCCTATACTCAAATAATTCGTATCATCTTGTCATTCACATTTATTTCATGACAACATAAGAAATAAGCAAATATATTTTCCACTTACCACCTGTAGGAAGGTTTAAAATTCCACACAAAATTTTCTTGACTCTTGCTTGTCTAATGTTACTGTCATTCATTCAAAATAACCTCACTTCAAGCACCAAAGTTCAAATACCAAGGAAAAGTCCATTGAAACGATAAGTCAGAGACCTAATTAAGGATGTGGATCCCTAAATTAACGGTCAGAACTTGATATCTAATGCCTTTCATCAGTAATTGCAAACACTCAGGGATTGCAGTGCGTGATTAATCATGGCAACAGAGAAATACAAGAAAATAATAAGAGAGGAGAGAGAGAGAAAGACACACACACACCGTAGGGAAGAGAAAGGCGAGGCCGTCCAAGTGAAGCCAGATTACAATTGGCCCTCCTACCATCAATAACAGGACTCGGGTCCATACAAGCCCTCGTCGCTGATTCAGGATCACGGAATGTCACCTAAACCTCCATATAAGATACAAACAACAAATCGAATTGAAGCCATAGCTAATAGCCCCTAAGGAAGAAAAACCAGGAAAATAAAAATAAAAATAAGGAATCAGATAGATACTGACAAAACCATAACCCTTAGATCGACCCGTATTCTTATCGGCGATGACAACCGCCTCAAGGATATCACCAAACTGCTCAAAGTATCGTCGGAGGGTGTCGCTGCGGGTTTCCCATGCCAACCCACCCACGAAAACCTTGGTGAAGGTGGTATCACCGAAGGGGGAATTGAAGAAATGAAGGGCACTGCTTCCACCTCCACCGCCTGCTTCTGCAGATGGTGGTTGGTGGTGGTGGTGATGATATTGCTGGGGACGGTGTTCATAAGCCATAGACGTTCATATATTTATATACATGTATAAACAAGAATTTCCCAGCAGAGAGAGCGAGAGATCAGAGAGGAAAGGATTGGAAGGGGTGGAGCTCACGTGGCATTGACGTCGACCCAATACACGCTCAGTTCCATCGTCTACCTAATTATATACAAAAACGAAATAAATGGAAAAATAAAATAAAATGAATCCGACAGAGGAAGCGGTAAAGTGGGTTATGCTTTGCTATGATGGTGCCAACGTGGCTGTCCTGTTGTAATGGAGAAAAACCCAGTGAAAACCCCAATAACCAGAAACCCAAAAACCAAAAAATAATAATAAAGAAGAACCCTAGTAGTAGACCCTATATCTTAAAAAGAATTCCAGAAAGCAGCGCGTGAGTGGGGTGGTGGGGTTTGGAGTGGGCGAGATCATGAATTTCAAAAGCAGAAAAGAGGTAAAAGATACAGAGACGAAGACGATGAGTTCGGATCCGAGGATAGTGGGTGTATATGGAAAGGGTATAAGGGGTATTATAGGGTTTGGTGGAGTTTCGCCGGAATATCTCACAAATACAGGAGAGGATCTTCGCGGGTGTTTTTCTCCAGGGTGGTGGAATTTCTATTGACGCCGATGAGGATTAAATGCTGAGCTGTATTTTTCTTTTTCTTTTTTTTTTTCT
>QANX01001367.1:0-103164 GCA_003254975.1 Ochetophila trinervis
TAACATAAAAATTTTGAGCATAGTTGATACTTTGAAGATCAATGTCTTTTTCATTCACTTTTGTGTCATATATAGTAAGCCCACATGTATAGTAAAAACTAAAAAGGTTACCAAGGTCAAGATCGTGATGTTTCTCTAAATGTCTTTGTTATCCAGTTTGTTTCATGAATTAGACTTAATCGACTTCTACAATGCCATTTCATTAGGTGGGTTCTCCGTCTATAAACGCCATGACTTGTTTAGAAAGATTATTACAATATATGCAAATGCTGTTGATATATTGTTTGAGCCAAGCAAAATTGCTGGCTTTATGAAAAAATGGTTGGCTTAATGATTGGAAGAATGATTTTTGTTGTCCCGGAAATATTGGTTTAGGGGGATGACGAAGTCTGTTGGTTCGGATAAATATTGGAACGATGAAAACGGTTTGAAGAATTTAAGTGAGAGTAGAAGTCTAATGGTATTGGGTTTATTGTCATTGGTGCATTATTTTTCAGATAAAAATTTTATTCCAAGTTAGATTGTAAATACCAAGAGTTTTATTCATACTAGAATTGAAAATGGTCAAAGGCTATATAAAGGGGATCAAAATTCAGATTTGGCTCTCTCAACACTCACACATAGACATTCAACTACACAAGCAAACAAGCATATTCTCTCAACATAATCAACATTCAAGCTTTCAAGTTTCTAGAATTTCTTAAGCTTTTAGAATTCTTAGAATTTTATTTGTTTAGTCTTTTCATCATTATTCGATTTGAATTTTATTTGTAAAGTCCTTTTAATTGTTAAGGAAATAAAAGAACTCATTGAAAATTAGTTCTCTATTTCTAAGTACAATCGTTTGTTAAATTTTAGATTCGCGCTTTACTTTTACTATTATTTTATTCTTTTAGATTTTCATAATTTGAAGGTGGCACACTCATAGACGTTTAGGCACCGATTGTTGATCCAAAATAGTCAACATATCTTTTGGCACGCCCAGTTGGATGATAGAAAATTTTCAAGTTTGAAAGTATGGTGGAAACAAGAGCTTCTAAGCATTGTGAAGAAGGAAGTACCGGCCAAATTCCTGTGGCTATACCTGGAGGAAAAGATCCTCATGGTGATCAAGAGTATCAAGTTCAACATAAAGACAGAGAAGGATCTCATGGATCCGATATGTCAATACGTGAGTTGTTCCAATGGATGAAGGATAACCAAGAGAGACTGCTCGGCCAAATGGCCTAGTCTTTCAATAATCTGATAGAATTTTTAGGACGGCAAAATCAGGCTCCTTGGGCCGCGATGGAAGAAATGGTTCCAATTCATCCTATGGTCAATGAGCCTAGGAACATTCCTTATACTCTTCCACATGTGAGACATCCAGGTCATCAAGCTGAACAGTATAGCCAAAATTGGAAGAATAAACATCATACCGAAATTAATCTTGGTTGGTAGAGAAACCAACCAAGAGGATATAATGGCCAAGGTCAAGGACAAGGCCAAGGCTTGTGTTGTGGTATAATTAACTCGCAAGTGCACGAATCAACAAGTAATAAAGGGGAGTTATAAGAGAATTTCGATATCGATCCCACGATAAATAATGTCTCTAGTTATTGAAATTAAATAAACTGTAAATTAAACTTTGAAAATTGAAAGAGAGTTTGTTTGATTGTTATGTCTATCCAAGTATGAATTTAAAAGCATAGCAATATTAAAAACAAGAACAAGGCAGCAAGTATGATTTCACAGATTTTAAAAAACAAAGATTATGATTTCACCACTAATACTCCTATTTAGCCATAATGCATTGTAGATTCATAGGTTAACCCCCCCCTTTAACCACATATGACTAGAAGTTGATTTCTCAATGCATTCTAATCTAGCAAGCACTACGTGTTTAATTACTTCTAATCTAAATACGGAAATTTAAGCCCTAAGACATGCAAACCCAATAAATCGTGTTAAAGCTGTCACTAAGGCATGCAATATTTCTATAACTATGTATTTTATTGCCCATCCATATCTATACTCCTTATTTCTAAGCCAATATAAATACTTAATCAATCCACCTTTCCATGGAAGCATTAAGAACTAAAATAAAATATTAATCTTAAACACGAATTGAATTTAAATATGCATTAGAAACTAATTATTCATAAAAGGGTTACTTCATAATCCTTATAGAAAAATTAGCTACACATCATCTCAAAATTATTCATGAAATAAATAAGAGACAACATAGTTTAAATAGCAAAGAAAATAAGAGAAAAGAAGACAAATCTGGATTTATGACTGCTGGATATTGGTTCTTCAATTCTCTCTTTTTAGCTTCTTCAAACTATGATCAAAACCTCAAGATGACTCCTCCAAAGGCTGGCCAAATCTCCTTGGAGTTCTCTTTGTGTAGCACAGCTTTGCTCTCTTAAAAATTGAATAATAAATCTAACTAAATACCTATGTTGCTATGAGAATAGGGAGGAAAAGAAAAGGAAAGATGCGGCTGGAGAGGGAAGAAGACTGCTGTAGCCGTGAGGGCTAGCAAATTGTGTAAAGGATCCCCTTTTCACTCTTAAGGTAGCAATCTATTTATATGAGAGGTTTAAGAGTGGTTTAACCCTAAGGTATCTTTAAAACCTAGAGAATATAGGAGATACAATATTACATAATCTCAATCTCCATAAATTCTTTAAATGGCTGGCCACCCTAAGGACATAGAGGTATTTTGTGCCTCATGTTCACACTAGAGATAAGGAAACATTCCTTATCCCTCTAGGAATAAAAATCAATCTCTAATTCCTTTTCCTTTTATCCTAAATATTATTCCAATAATTAAATTAGAATATCCTAACCTCCCATGTGGCATATGATGTGGAAAATTCGGACACATGGTTGGTGTATAGTGACATAGCAGTCCAATCACAAATGTAGTCCAAATAAGCAAAGAACTTTCATTTTTTATCTTCAATGACCGTCAGGCAGATTTCAAGTAGACTTTGGGTGACCAAATGAACTCCGAATACACTGATTCTTGTGGAAAAAGTTAGGTCTATGTCTTAGCTTTCCAGGAATATCTTTTTTGCACAAATTGGACATCGGGAAGGCACTCAAATTCCAGTTTTCCCGAGATGGTGTAAATCTGCCGCATCTGTTGGAAATAGTGATTTTGTAAATCAAACTGGCATTGATTGGCCCAACCAATTGTAATGAAACTTTTCATAATTTAATCCTTGTGAATCAGGAATCATTTGCAACTGGAATCGCACAAAACCTCAAAGTGTAGCTCCAGATATGATTTTCTCAATAAAGGTTGCGCATAAACATAGTAATTCTGGCTTTAGTCTTTCTTTTAATGCCGGTGGCCAATTTACTTATAGATAGTGCGAAAAAACATGAAATTCTATTGTTCATGGACGGACATTCAGGATATCATCAAATTTTCATTGCGGAATAAGATGTTCATAAGACCTCATTTAGATGCCCAGGAGCAATTGGAACCTTTGAGTGGGTTGTTATGCCATTTGGCTTAAAAAATGTCGGAGAAACATATCAGCGAGCCATGAATGTAATATTACATGATTTGATCGATCATGAGATGGAGGTCTATATAGATGATGTAGTGATTAAGACTGATGAATGATCAAATCATGTGACTGACCTTAGAAAAGCTTTTGAAAGAATGAGGACTCATAAATTGAAAATGAATATGCAGAAGTGTGCTTTTGGGGTTGCAGCTAGAAATTTTTTGGGATTCTTGGTTCATTATAAAAAAATTGAAGTTGATAAGAATAAGGCTTGAGCAATTATAGAGGCACAACCACCCAAGAACAAGAAAGAACTTCAAAGTTTGATTGGAAAGATTAATTTTCTAAGAAGATTTATTTCTAATACATTCGGAAAAATTCAACCTTTCTCGGCCTTACTAAAGTTGAAAGGTGAAGAAAAATTTAAGTGGGAGGATTGTCACCAATAAGCATTGGACCGGATTAAGGATTACCTAACCAAGCCTTCAGCCTTAATGCCTCCAAGGAGGAATACACTACTCAAGCTTTATATTTTGGCTGCAAAAGGTTCAATTGGAGGATTGTTGGCTCAAGATAATGAAGAAGGAAAAAAACAAGCTATTTATTACTTGAGTCGGGTTCTCATAGCCAATGAGTTGAAATATTCACCCATTGAAAAGTTATGCCTAGCATTGTACTTTGAAGCTACAAAGTTAAGACACAATATGCTACCAACCATAGTGTTCATTGTTTCTAGGACCGATCTCATTACGTGTATGCTTTCGAGGCCAATTTTAAGAGGGAGAATTGGCAAGTGGACTATTGATCTTTCTGAATTTTCATTTCAGTATGTGGCTCAAAAATCCATGTAAGGTCAGGCTTTGGATGATTTTTTGGCCGATCATCCATGTCTGGATATAGAAGAAAAACGTGACCTAATGGAAGTAGCTTGTATATCTCTTGTGCCATGGAAGTTGCAGTTTGATGGATCAAGTACTCAAAATTCGGCCGAGGTAGGAATCATCTTAGAATCCCCAAAAGGATGGAAGACTCAATTTTTATTCCAATTAGATTTTGAATGTTCCAACAACCAGGCTAAGTATGAAGCTTTACTTATCGGCCTAGAAATTTTAAAAGAAATGGGGGTGTCTAACGTTGAGAAATTTTAGAAGCTTCGATGATGTTGTTCTTCATCATATACCGAGGGAGTTAAATGTTGAAGCGAATGAGATAGCCTAACTAGCTTCAGGCATTCGCATTCTAGGAGAACTTAAAGAAATGGTCAACAATATTAAAAAATGATCTCTTTCTTCTTTATTCGAAATAGGTATGCCTGTAGATATTTTTTGCATTCAATTTGATGAGAACGATTGGAGATACCCTTTAGTACAATATCTTAATGATCTGAATGGGACTAGTGATAGGAAGACTTGGCTTTGGCAGTGAATTATATATATTTTTAGAAGGAGTTATATAAGAAGGGCCAAGATGATTTATTACTTAAGTGTTTAGGTGCCCATGATGCTATGTTGGTAATGGCCAAGTCCATGAAGGAATTTGTAGAGCACATCAGGCTGGGGTGAAGATGAGATGGATGATTCGAAGGCATGGTTTCTATTGTCGCAACTTATTATTTTACTAAATGGGTAGAAGCACAACCCATGAAAGTAGTAAGTCAGACGGAAGTTATGAAATTTATAAAGGAGGATATAATCCATAGATTTGGTCTTCCAAAATTTATAACATCCAATTGAGGGATTTTGTTCATGGGAGACTTAGTGAAGGAATTTGCAAAAGATTATGTCTTTGCATTATCTCATTCAACTCCGTATTTTGCTCAGGCCAATGGTCAGATTGAGGCAAATAATAAGATTTTGAAGGGGATTTTAGAGAAAATGATTGATGATAATCCTAGAGATTAGCACAATATTCTTTCTAAAACATTGTAGGCCTATAGGACATCTAAAAGATCAGGTACTAGAATTATTCATTTCGCTCTGACTTATGGCCATGATACAATTCTTCTTGTGGAGGTGGCATTCAAGTCTTTAAGGGTGGCTCAACAACATAACCTTACCCTTGAAGATTATACTCAAGCAATGTTGTAAGAAGTAAAAGAGTTGGATGAAGTGAGACTTGCAGCCTTAGACCATCTCCAAGCTCAAAAGAAGATGGGAGCTCGCACTTACAATAAACGAGTTAAGTTTAAAAGCTTTGGTGAGGGTGATCTAGTTTGGAAAGTTGTTCTTCCTATTGGTTCAAAAAATCCAAAATACGAAAAATGGTCACCAAGTTGGGAAGGACCATATTTAGTTTACAAGGTATTGGAAAATTAGGCATATCAGTTACAAGATATAGACGGCCTAAGATATTCAAATCCTATCATTGGTCGTTTCTTGAAGAAGTTTTATCCTACTAGTTGGGAGACCATTGAAAAATTCGGCCAAGAAGATTGATGTGTGGCCAAATGGTTTTGACCAATATTTCTCAAAAAAAAAAAAAAAGTGCCGAGCCAAATCTATGTCATTTTATTACTTTTATTTTGCTCGAATGAAAGGAATAAAATGAGGGGGCATACATATATCATATACAATTGAGCTTGGCCAAACCTTTAGGCCATTCCATTTTTTTTAGATGATCGCTCGTTCATCTATTTTTATTTAGAGTTTAGGCCATTCATCTTGGATAAAAGTAGTAATGTTGTAATTTTGATATTCATTGATGCAAGTTAATTCAAGTTCAAGTACAAAGAAAAAATAAATTTATTGAGCTAAGAGAGTTTGTAGAAAAATAAGTGCTAAAATTACATTCATTTTGTGAATTTCCATGAAGAAGTCCATTTGGAGACGATTTGTTGGGCCAAAGGTTTTCTTCCATTGACTTGCTCAAGATCTTCTCGAAGTTTTTGAGCCTTGGACTTGGAAGAAGAAGTTTTTCTTTTAAGAATGGCATAAGTCTCATCATTATTCTTCTTCTTAGCTTCTTTAGAGACCAACTTTGCTTGTAGTTTGGCTAGCTCTTCCTTCAGCTTGTTAATCTTTTTATCCATTGTGGCCGAATTTTCTTTTGTCAAAGACATCTCAATGATAGAGCTTCTGAGCATGTCTTTGATGCTTAATAATGAGGTGGTCAACTTTTAAACTTTCTTGATTTTTTGTTGGGTCGAGAAGAAAGCAGGAATGTCACGGCCTAAAAAGTCATGGAACTCATAAATTTTTGGTCGAACTTCATCAGAGAATATGTTGGTATCGAGGAGCACTACAAGTGATTGGATCAATAATGTGCGGGTCTCATCACGTAAAACGATCTCAAGATCTTTATCATAAAGACTATTGATGAAGTCTTTTGCTTGTTGCACTTGCTTGGCCGAGTCTTTTGCTTGTTGCACTTCTTTATCAGTTGTTCCTACTTCAAAATCATCAAGAAGAGGTGAGAGAGGCATATTAACTAGATTGTTCACTTCTGAAAAAAAAAATCCTCATCGTCCTCCTCTAGTGAAAATTTCTGAAATTGTTGAAAAAAGTATATTGAAGTTAGGCCGAATCATTTGTGTATTTAAGAATAACATTGAGATTTACCTTGGTAATGTTTTTGGCCTGAGGACTAGAACAACGGGACTTGGTGATGATTCATGTGAACTTGGGACATTGCCTTGGTTGACCTGAAAGAAATTTGTTATTAGAATATATATGCGAAATATTAAGAATTTGGAAAAAATAAAATACCTAAAAAGAAGATGGCTGGTTTCAATGAGAGAATGACTAAATTGGCTCCAAGGTGGGAAGAACTTGTTTAGGAAGAATGATGAGTTTAAATTTGTCTAGATTGGTAAGCATAATAGTGAAACAAAATTTGGTCCTTACTTGATTCAAATTGTTGTTTGGAGAATCCTTATCCGTGAGTTGATCTTCCAAGTTTTTATTGGACGCTCCATCATCTAATTGTTCATCCGTTTGATCTTCCAAATGCTTTTCCAAGTTTTCATTCTCAGAATGAATTTTTACATCTTGGTCACTTTGAGATTGAGGTGTAAAGTTATGAGATTCTTGAGCTTGGGGGGCACATGGCTTTTTTTGCAATTCAGAAGATTGGAAAGTATTCATGGAGAGAAGTGGGGCGATGAGTCTTAAAACATACCAGGAAGATGGACTTGACTTGAGTAATGAACTTTCTTTTCTTTGAAGCTTTACCCGAGGATGGACCAGCACCACATGTGCTTGCAACACCTGCAATTGAAAAGTTAGTCTTCAAAAAAGTAATAGAGTATTGCTAGAGCTTGAAGTCCTTGCTTGGAGGATTTGAGTTGAAGGTTGTTCGATGCACTAGTGAACTTTGGACCTTTCTGAGCTTTAATGGTTGGGACGCCATGTTTGAAAATTTCATTGGCTACTTCATCTGCCGTGTCCATAAAAGTAGTGCAAGTCTTGTTGGTCCAACAACTCTCGAAATCATCAATAGAATAATTTATGCAGAATAAATGAGAATTCTTGGTTGTCATATTTCCAGATGATTTCTTTTCTTCGTTTAGAAGATATGGAATTCTGCGACGATGAACATCCATTATGAGAATCAACATGAAGAATGGGTAATTCTTGGGAAAGTTCAAATTGCAGCGCCATTAGGTTGGGACAATAAACTTCTACTTCAGTACTGTAGTTTTTGGAGTTTGACATACCTCCATAAGGAAGGTCTCGGCATATCAAGATACTTGTCCAAAGGTTGGCCGATTCTTTCAAGCTAGGTTGTGGTTTAAGGATGATGTCGCAATGTTTAGGATGATCAAATATCCTGGAAAAGCATGTTGGGTCTCGTTCTTTAGTTGAGAAAAAAAATTGAAACAATCTCTGGTAGAATATTCAAAGATGCCGACTTTGATGATTGACATGCCAAAAATTTTGTGTGGTAAAGGTTGGATGGATGGCCCAAGTTCAGTGAAGTAAGCTTGGAGCCAAAGCTAGAGTATTCATATTGGGCCGACATGCTTGGAAAACTTGTTATTCTTGATGATCATGGTGATACACCTGTAGAGGTGGCCGAGAACGATGGGACCAAGGGCAACCGGTCGGCCTACTACAAGTTTCTCAGCAGTATGGACAAAATCCTTGGTGATTTTGTACAAGACAACATAAAAGATAAACTTGCAAAGCCACATGAGAAGAAAATTCATATTTTCTTGAATGTCAGGAACGGTGTGTTCATTGCCTTTATGAATGGCTAAATGAGCTCCATAGGATGATTTAGATTTTGTGAATGAAGCGTTGAGTGTGGTGGTGTTGGGAAGATTGAGCGGAATGGCAGGCAGAAGTGGATTGTTGGGCCGAATGCAAGTAAGAATGGTCAAATCAAAGAGGGTTGGGGTCATCATCTCGAATCTAAAATTGAAAGTGTTAGTGTGGGTTGACCATAAACATAGGGCATTAGTAATAAGGGCTTTGTCACATGGAAGATCATAGCAAGAAAACTCAAGAGTATCGTATATGCTGGTCAAACTCCATATGTCACCGAAATGGGGTTCAAGTCTGTTAAACCAAGATACCCATTGGGAAGATGAATGAGGCCAATGTAGTGGCTTGGAGCTACTCCATTCGGTCCAAATTAGCCTTTAGAGTCAAAAGGGAGTAACTCAAGGTTGTGGTCTTTGTCAGATTCGTAGGCATCTTGAACTTCTGTAGTAATGGCATTGATGAATCTAGGACCAAAGAAGTATTCTCTCTTGTTTTTATTCTTGGCGATTAGAACTGAATTGGATATATTTTCCACGGATTGGTAGATCGCGGCTTCCAAATTCGTAAAGGTTCTAGGTCGGTAAGGTTTCAAGACAATCTTCAATTGTTTAGTGTCTTTGAATTTGGGAGGCATGATCTACAAGAAAGAAAAAATTTCAAAGATTAGATAAGTTAGAATTGTAAAGTTTTAAGTAATTAATGAAAAATCTTCTATCGTCCTTAAGTATAAAACCTGGTTTAGTTCAAATGAGTTTGTGGCCGTCCTTAAGTATAATGAAGTTTTTCCTATATTTTGATATTCGGTCGAATGAAGTTTGTTTTGGATGAGGGTTTGGCCGAGCTTTTACTAGACATATCTATTTTGGCTGATTAAAGAACTTTTTGTTGTCCCACTTGTTGGCCAAGCATTTATATACATTTATATGGTTGGCTGACCAAGATGGAAGTGTTGGTTGAATGAATGGGATTTGTTTTGCTGAATTTTGGTGAGAATTAGGGTTTGGCCAAATGGAAGTATAGTTTGGCTGAATTTTTTTCGGTGATTGATTACTTATTGGCCAAATAGGACTTGTTGATTGAATAAATGGGAGATTTGTTTGACTAAGTTTTTGAGTTAAATGTTTGGCCAAATATGAAAAATTATATCAATGGATGCTTATCAATGGGTTTAAGATATATTCAAAAGTAAAGAAGAACAACAACAATAACAAAAATCTCAAATCATGCTTGGAAAGTAAAAAAATATAAGAAAATAGAAGAAAGTTACCTTGTTCTTAGAGTTCTTCAATAGAAGTTCTAGAGGGATTGAAAAATCTTCAAAGATGAAAGGTGATTTTTACTAGAGAGAATTTTATGAGAATTTGGAGATTTACAAATGATGTGGGAGAAAGAAGTGGAGGCTAGGGTTTTTATGGAGAAGATGATGGTAAAGTTGCAATTATGTAAGATGTTTTGATCTAATGGTCAAGATTCATTTAAAGTTTTACCTTGTACTTTTGAAGGTATAAGAGTAAAGTTGTGAGGGTTAAGTTGTGGTTAAGTGAATTATCAATTTTGGCCGAATGAATGGTTGGCCGAATAGATGAGTGGGCCGAATGTTTGGCCGAATATATGAGTGGGTCGAATGAAAAGGGAATATGGTCGAATGGGTTGCGAATGAATTGTTGATTGAATTTAAGGAATTTGGCTGAGTAAGATATATATGGCTAAACAATCTTTCCTTTTGGGAATAAATATATGGCCGATTGGAATTGTTATATGTGTTGGCTGGATGTGTTGAATGAATGGAATGGAGAGTTAATTGACATGTGGCTAAAATTAGTAATTTGGCTGAATGGGTTGGTTGAATGGGTTTAATATATGGAATCTTTGAATTTTGGTCATAGTTAATTTTGACCAAATAATTGAATATGTATATATATACATACTTGTATATACATAGTTAATTGGATTCAATATTGGGAGGAATGAGACAAATTACTTACATTTTCTTCCAAAAGTAAAAATTGAGGGGGCAATGTTTAAGCCATGCAAAACTGTTGGCTTTATGAAGAATTGGTTGGCGTAAAGGTTGGAAGAATGGTTTTTGTTGTCCCGAAAATAATGGTTTAGGGTTTGTTAGGATGACGAAGTCTATTGGTTCGGATAAATGTTGGAACAATGAAAATGGTTGGAAGAATTTAAGTGGGAGTAGAAGTCTAATGTTATTGGGTTTATTGTCATTGGTGCATTATTTTTCAGATCAGAATTCTATTCCAAGTGAGATTGTAGATACTAATAATTTTATTCCTAGTAGGATTCAAAATGGTAAAAGACTATGTAAAGGGGATTATAATTCAGATTTGGCTCTCTCTACACACACATACAGACATTCAACTACACAAGCAAACAAGCATATTCTCTCAACAAAAATCAACATTAATGTTCCAGCATGAGGGAGCTCATAAACCAGCATGCTAATTCCTATGTTCCAATTTTCCACCAAACCCCACCTAACAAATACAAAGTTCCACTATACTTAACAAATAGAATAACCTATCAAAGCAAAAAACTTGAGAACAAATGCATATCTAGCTAACAGGCCAAGAATTGGAATTTAAATTCTGTGTAACATGAAAAAATGGAAAAAAAAGAAAAAAAGAAACCCAACTATTATGTTTAATGAGGGGTGAGTTGTGTGAGTTTTTGAAGTAAAGAAGTAGCATTTTTGAAGAAGAGATATATAATGTGGAAAAGACAGACCAATGATATATCAAATCTATTATGTTTTCTATAAATAAATTAATGATCTCTCTAATTTTTGAGTGAAAATTGCAAAGCAGAGGAAACAAAAAAAGCTAGCCCATTGTTAAGTAATCTTTCAACCAGTAAACCACAACAGCCAAGCAAGAATATTGTACACAAGACAAACACATAAACTCACACATAAAAAAGAAAAAGGAAAAAAGAAAATATGTTTCTGTTTTTCCCTAATTTAAGGCAAGTCTTAATTTTTTGTAACGAAAAATCTAGCACAATATTGGAGGTTTCCTTTCCCATCTTCGTCAGATTTAGAGAAATATTCATGGGTTGTTCTTTATTTGAAAAGATGCTAAAATGTATTTAAAAAAATACTCATAAACAATAGTAATAATAAACAACACTACAAGGGCTCTAGAAAGTATACGATAATGAAGAATGTTATAGATTGTAGGGTAATAGCAAACATAACATCTCCATTTACCAATCCAAACCAGAAAAAATCAAAATAGTAAATAAAGGACCTAATATACAAAGGAGAAAATAGATTCATAGAAAAATAATTACCAGCTGATGACTTGAGGAAGCTAGTGGAGGAAGCAAATCGATGGTTTTGGAAAGGACTTTCCACCATTTCAGCTCTCAATCTCCCATGTTTGCTAAAATGTCTGATAATTTGAGACACATTCGGAGTAGGTGGAGTTAGAAGGGAGAAAAATTGGTCAAATAAAAAACAGGACATACGCTTTGTATATTTACAAAACTGCCACCGGTTTTAGTTTAGCTACAAATATTTTTGAAAGTGTTAATATTATATTTGTGCTACAATTTTTTTTGTAGCTGAATTATACTATTACACACAAACTTAACTGTTTGTAGCAAAAGAACATTACATTTATAATATTGGAAGGAGGGAAATTTTGCCGCCTCAAAATTTGAATTTTTAGTTACAAAATTGAGCTACAATGAATGTTTTGTAGCTGATTTGTATGAAATTTTTAGTGATTAGCTACAAATCTGGAGAATGTGAGAAAAAACACCCTTTAGCTAAAAATCAATATTTTTATGGCTAAAATTCGTAGCAACTGCTCACTTTTTTTGTAGTGATTTAAGCTTTCAAGTTTCTAGAATTTCTTAAGCTTTTAGAATTTTATTTGTTTAGTCTTTTCATCATTATTCTATTCGAATTTTATTCGTAAAGTCTTTTTAATTGTTATGGCAATAAAATAACTCATGGGAAATTAGTTTCCTATTTTTAAGTACAATCGTTTGTTAAATTTCAGATTTGCTCATTACTTTTACTATTATTTTATTCTTTTAGATTTTCATAATTTGAAGGTGGTATGCTCATAGTCGCTTAGATACTGATTGTTGATTCAAAATCATCAACTTATATATACATATTGTTTTCAAAATAAATGAGGGTTTAAAATATGGGTATTAAGCCCAAAACATCATGTTTTTGGAAATGGACTGGCTGTGCAAATCATTAACCATATGTACGATAATCTAATTTCAGTTATCATTTTTCTCTTCTATTATTTCATTCATATCTTTTAAAATAATATCACCAACATCTTTATAAGAATAGTAATTGTAATTTTTAAAACCTCATGGACTATATTAAAATTAATGCAAGACTTAGAGGGTGTAGATGTATTATTCCCAATGTAGATTACTTTATGTGTTTTCGAACCAAGGGTTTTTCCTATGGATGACCTCTGTTAGAAGTAAATGAAGAAAAATTACTCATCATTACTAAAACTTAAAATATTGATTTCTCATCACCAAAAACCTAAACGAAAAATTGATTGAAAGGATCAATCTATGGCCTGCGAAGTGAGTGGCAAGTTGATTTGTGATGGGGAATTTAAAGGGTTAATTTATGACGTGCGAAATTAAAATTGAATGGGTTGGTGGGTGGTATTATTTATTTTTTATTTTGTGTTAAATTCGAAATGTTTTTGTTGTGGTATATTTTAGATTAACTTGCAAGTGCACAAATCAACAAGTACTAAAGTGGATTTCTTTAATAAAAAAACCGATATCGATCCCACGAGGAATAACGTCTCTAGTATTGAAATTAAATAAATTGTAAATTAAACCTTGAAAAGTAAAAGAGTGTTTGATTGATTGTTGTTGTGTAACCAGGCATGAATTAAAAGGAAAGCAATATTAATAACAAGAACAAGGCAGCAAGTAGTTTATAAAGATTTCAAGAAAACAATGATTATGACTTCACCATTATTACTCATATTTAGCCTTAATGCATTATAGATTCATAGGTTAACCCCCCTTTTAACAACATGTGACTAGAAGATTTCTCAATGCATTCTAACCTAGCAAGCACAACTTATTTAAGCCCTAAGACATGCAAACCCAATAAATCATGTTAAAGTTCTCACTAAGGCATGCAATATTTCTATAATCATGTATTTTATTGCCCATCCATACTTATATCCCTTATTTCTAAGCCAATATAAATACTTAATCAATCCACCTTTCCATGGAAGCATTAAGAACTACAATAAACTATTAACCTTAAACATGAATCAAACTTAAATATGCATCAAACACTAAATATTCGTAATAGGATTACATCATAATCCTCATAGAAAAATTAGCTACACATCATCTCTAAATTATCCATCAAATAAATAAGAGATAACATAGTTTAAATAGTAAAAAAAATAAGAGTAAAATAATCAAATCCAAAGTTGATGGCTGCTGGGTTCAGTTTTTTAATCTTCTCCTCTTGGCTTCTCCAAACTATGATCCAAGTCACAAGGTTGACTCCTCCAATGGTTGGCCGAATTTCCCTTGCACTAGGCTTTGTGTATTGCAATCTTACTATGAAATAACACTCAAAACTGAATATAAAATCTAAAACAAAGCTGCTGTTTCCATGAGAATGGAGAGCAAAGAGAAAGGATGTGCGGCTGGAGAGAGAGAGAGTGTTGCCGTGAGGGCTGGTGGTGAAACTTGTGTGTGAGAGAATTATTTTCACTCTTAAGGTAGCAATGTATTTATAGGAAAGGTTTAGGAGAGGTTTAACTCTAAACGCTTCTAAAACCTAGAGAATATAGGAGATAATATGTAAACTAAATCTCTAACTCCTATATTTCC
Organism: Ochetophila trinervis; assembly: GCA_003254975.1. NCBI lineage: Eukaryota > Viridiplantae > Streptophyta > Magnoliopsida > Rosales > Rhamnaceae > Ochetophila > Ochetophila trinervis. Next base: position 14,576 of record QANX01001367.1, read on the forward strand.
TAGCATGGCCGGCCACCTCAAGGAGAGTAGGGTAATTTGTGTCTCATGTTCACACTAGGGATAAGGAAACATTCCTTGTCTTCTTAGGAATCAAATTTATATTCCACTCTAATTCCTTTTAGTCTAGATATTATTCCAATTAATATAATTAGAATAATCTAACCTTCCATGTAGCATATGATGTGGCAAATTTCGTACACATGGCTGAAGTGTAGTGACATGGCAGTCCAATCATCAATAGCATTCTAGTAAGCCAAAATACTTTCCTTTTATATCTTCCATGACCGCCAGGCAGATTCCAAGTACCTTTTGGATGACCAAATGGACTCATAATTGATTTATTCTGGAATATAATTGACCAAAAAGTCAGTTCTATGTCTCATCTTTCTAGGAATATATTGTTTGTACAATTTGGACACCAGGAGGACACTTAAACTCTAAATTCCCCAAGATGGTGTAAATATGCCCCAACTGTTAGAAATATTGATTTTGTAAATCAAACTGGCACCGATTGGCCAAACCATTTGCAATAAAACTTTTCAGAATTAAAGCCGAGTGAATCAGAAATCGTTTCCAGCTGGAATCGCACAAAACCTCAAAGTGTGGCTCCATATATGATTTTCTCAGTAAAGGTTGCGCAGGAATACAGTAATTGCAGCATTTGTCTTTCTTTTACTGAAAATAGAAAAATACAGTAATTAAGTATTTTCATCAACAATTAATCATAAACTAGTTTAAATTCAATATAAAAAGTGGCATAAAAACATTAACATTTTATGCCTATCAGTTTTTAACTCCAAAAATACGGAAGAGCTTAAGGAAATCAAACAAACATTCAAAATTAGAATCCACAAAATACACCACGTGTATTAGGTCATGATATCCAAGTAGGGAGTGCGTATTTTTCATCAATTACCTCAACCTCGAGTTGAATACTCCATCCTGATACAGATGAGGTCTATCCAACTTATAGTTGGATACCCTCCCTAATTTAGGCAGGGTCAGAAAACCAGAGTTGGAAACCCATATGTTGGATATACCCAACTCATCCACCAAAACCTTCTGGTCTAAGCAACCTCCATCCATCATTAAAATTTTGATACTTTTGGAGAACTTTAGCTTAATTTCAGGTTCACTTCCATTTATGGTTGTCTAACTAATTCTAATACTGTTCAAAATATATCAAACAACTCAAATGAAAGCAAACACTATAGAGGTGTTCGCAATTGAAGCTGTAAAAGCTTATAATTGTGCAGCTTTTAGACTCAGAGGAAGCAAAGCGTTATTGAATTTCCCTCTTGAAGGTTGGTCAATGTCTGTGGAGCCTTTTGCTAATATTGGCTAGAAAAAGAGAAGAGAGAATGAGAACAAAAACAAGGAGAATTGAAAAAGGAAACAAAGGAATCAGAGAGTAGTAGTGTCTCACACTACCAATTTTGTCCTTAACACCTTTAAATTGAACATCAATTTGGGACACCAAAGATGTGAAAAGAATTTTAAGTGTGCCTCCTTTATCACCTTTGTCTCCACACTCTTCTTGGGGATTCCAATGGTGAATACCCTGTCTTAGGCGTGGCTCTCTATGGCCTTGCCTATATCAGGGCCTAGTATGTGACTCGAAGTTGGGATAATTGATAAAAATAAATACGATAAAACTAGCATGCTACCTAGTCAAATAATGGACCTGATATAGGCAAGGTATTTTTTGGATTCTAGTTTTGTGGATTTGCATTCATTTCATGTAGCTCTTTCGCATTTTTGGAGTTAAAAAGCTTTTGATTTTACCACAAAATACAAAAAGAAAAGAAAAAGAAGAAAAATTAGCGCCATTCATTTTAATTACAAATTAACTTTGCATGTCATGGATTGATTCTTCAAAGTCTCTGGCAGACATCAACTTACCACCCACGTCACATACCATGAACTGACTCATTCAATCAGTTTATAGTTTAATTAATTTGTTAGTGATGAGAAGCTGAGGACTAATTTTCTTAATTTTTTTTCTCTTCTTTTTTTTTTTGGTTTAAAAAATACAAACTTACTATGAACGTATGATGTTCAGGAAGGATGAGTATTCTAAAGTTAAAGATGATGATAATATGAAAAATTCAACTAGTAGAATCCACATGAGATAGGCAAAATTTTAAAATTTTTAAAAATGAGGATTTTTATTTTTATTTTCCATTTGTCCCCAATTGAGGACATACGTAGGAATAACCATTTGAACCAACATCCTATCCTAGGTCAAATTAAGGAGAAAAGTACAGCCATCTCTAAAATTAAAATTTTATCCATCTTGTTATGAATATGTGGATGCCTCTACTTGTAACTTTCAACGTCAATACCTTTGTAATCACCCTATGTTATATTATTTTTAACAAATGTAACATCAATATGTTTGAAACTTAGAAAAAATGTCTATAAATAGAGGCCATGAGACAAGTCTATAAAAATACAAATATATAGGATTTTGTCTACTATTTTTTTTTTACTCTCTTATGCTCTATAGATGATCTTGTGTTCATCATATTTTTAGTTATTTATAATACCTTATCAGCACAGGTCTCTAACAATTTAATTTTTGGTTTAGGTAAGGTTATCAACAATGGTTAGTGTTAAGGTAAGACTAACAAATTGCTTAAATAAAGATAAACATCATTATCTATATCTCTATCATCATGGATATTGATGCATGTAAACACTAAATTTTATTTTTGTTAAATATATGATTGATTATATAAATATATATTCTTATGGGGAGATTGACAATTAAGATTTTGTATCTTATTGAGGTCATTTTGCTGTCTAACACCTTATACTTATAAGTGAATATTACATATACTTCTTCTGAAATTTTATAAAATTACAAACAGATATGTCAGGTAAGAGAACTGACAGAAACCTCTTCTATTGCTAGTCAACATCTGTTAATGTTATTAGAACAAAGGTAAAATTGTCTTTATTTTTGAAAAATATTCTTAGCTTTTTTTTTTATTTTTATTTTTTTTTATTTTTTATTTTTATCTCCTCCTCTCTTTCTTTCTCCCATGCTCTGCTATCCCAAACCTTAAAAAAAGGAAAAGGAAAAGATAAAGAAAAAGACAAAAGAAAAGCAAAAAGTGAAATCCGATTGACTGCTCAGTTTTCTCATTCTTCACTGTAATACAGCTAGGGTTTTTTCCTTCGGTTTTGAGCAAAAATGGAGACCCAAATGCTTCAAATGCTATTTCTTCTTCTGGTTGTTCTACTTCCTGGAGCTAAACCAGATCTGGGTTCCGACCGAGCAGCTCTTCTGGCTCTGTGCAAGGCCGTCGGTGGTCGAACCCTCTTATGGAATGCGACCTAGTCAAGCCTTTGTTCATGGACCGGTGTCAAATGCGAGAACAGCCGGTAACTGTGCCTTCAGATCTCGGAGAGTTTTTGGAAATCTGACTGGTAAAATTCCCGTAGTGGCTTTGTCCAGTAAAATTCTGATCAAATTTTTTTGAAATTTGATCAGCTTGCGAACACTCAGTCTCCGTCTCAATGCTCTCATCGGGCCTTTGCCTTCAGATCTCGCTTCCTGTGCGGCTCTTCGGAACCTCTACTTGCAGAGAAACCTGTTTTCTGGCCAAATCCCAGAAATCCTGTTCAGTCTCCATGACCTTGTTCGCCTGAACTTGGCGGCTAACAATTTCTCTGGCAAGATCGGAGAGTTTCAACAACTTGACCAGGTTGAGAACGCTGTACCAGGAAAACAACAAGCTTTCCGGGTCGATTCCGGTCTTGAAGCTAGCCAATCTCGATCAATTCAATGTCTCAAATAATCTGCTAAATGGGTTCATTCCTACTAAATTACATACATTTTCTTCGAGCTCATTTCTGGGTAATTCTCTGTGTGGTCGTCCACTTGATTTTCTTTGCCCCGGTGGTGGGAACATAACGGACCCAAAAGATGGGGAAATTAACATCAACAACAGCAGTGGCAAGAAAAAATTATATGGCGGTGCCATCGCCGATATTGTGATTGGATACGTATTGGCTCTCGTTCTGGTCTTCGTATCCTCTTCCCCCTCTCAATAAATCTTAAACTAATATATATTTTTTTTGATAAAATCTTAAACTAATATATAATCATAAATCTTGAACTATAATCATAAATCTTAAACTAAAATTAAATTATTAAAATTTTATTAATTATTAAATTATAAATTAAAATTTATTAAAATTATGTAGAGAGAGAGAGAGAGAATTTTAGTTTAAGATTTATGATTATAAATTAAATTAATTAAGATTTATTGAAAAATTTTAATTATTAATTATTAAAATTTAAATTAAATTAATTAAATAGGAGAGAAGAATGAGCTGAGGGTAGTATAGTATTTTCACTTGCCACATAGAGAATAAAAAATACTTTTTGGATGGATTGTTAACGGCATGAGAAGTTTCTACGGGTTCTCTAACTTGAATGATCCATTTGTAATTTCATCAAACTTTAGAAGAAGTATATTTAATATGTCATATTTATAATTAGATGTGTAAATTCAAGCCGCCTAGCTCGGCCTAAGCTCTAAAATTTCAGGCTTGGGCTCTTTCGGGTTTGGTCTTTTCAGGCTGGAGAGAGAATTTGGGCCGGACATGACCATGCCAATATTACGATAGTAAAGCCCAGTGTGCAGCCCTATGGAAGCGAAGAGGGAAAAAGAAAAGTAAAATTGCTGAAGCTCAAGCCGCAGGGACTGAAGCTACTCAGTCTGAACCAAAAGTAGCCGCCTAAACACATGCAATCCCCCAGAAGCCCTAACATGTGGTACTTCTGGACAAAGGTAAAGTTCATGAAGTAAGACCTGAGTCAATCAAACGTCACGTTCCTGAATTCGAGCCTCCATCTAAGAAGGCAAAAAGTTCTTACTCCACTCTACCCAAGGGGCTGAGTAAGTTTCAACTACGTTATCTTCCGGACATCTCCTTCTGTAAGTCTCATCCAAGTATATTCCTGCTGATGTCGAAGTCAATCTCTCAGCTCAATGATGATTTAAATAAGAGATCTTTGAACTCCCTCACTGAATGCGCTGATATGAGGTGCTTCACGGTATTCTTTATTTTCATTTTCACTTTTCTTTTAGAAACAAAAAGAAAAAAAAAAAAACTTTTCCTTTATTCTTTGCTAATTTTTCCATTCTTTATGTAGACTTGCCAAAATTTAATCTTGGCGGAGAAGAAGCAAATCGAAACCCTGAGAGTGGTTGAAGCTTTAAAGGCTGAAAGGTAAAATTTACCACTGAAAAGAAAAATCTCTTCAAAAAGGTGAAGGAACTGGGCAAATTCTCCAGTGGGTTAAAATAAAACTCTACAAGATCCGTGAAGCTTTCCAGAGTACCCGAAGCCTCCTCATAAAACATGATTCCAAGCTAAAAGAATCAGCTTCAGGCATTGCTGGGTTCGAGGTTCAAAAACTTGAATAGGAAGAAAAGAGAAAGAATTGGCTCGGATAACTCAACTCCCTTGAAGCTAAACTCAAGAAAGCTGTTTCCAAGAGGGAACATTGTGAGAAGTTCAAAGAGATGATCAAGAAGCAAAGGCTGAAATGCCAAAAAATGATCAAGAGGAATTCCTAGGTTTATACAGCCCGAGGGTACCATGATGCTAAGGTGAAGCACTTCATTGCTGGCATTCAACTTTCCAAGTTGAGTGACAAAGGAAAAAGATCATTCCAAATGAATGACATCTCATCTAATGAAATTGTCAACTTTAAGGACAAAGATGACGAAGCATGCAATCAACTTAAGACTTATGCACCTGCTCATCCTCCCAGAATCAAAGAAAACCCCCTGCTTATGAAGGCCTACAACCTCCATTTTCCAAGCCTAAATTAGCTGTAATAATTGAATATTAACTCAGACTTTGTAATTTCCTAAATTGGTGCCCTTTTATGAAAGATTTTGTTTTCAGTTTCCTTTTAGTTTTTAATGTCTATTAAATACAATCTTTATTTGAAGAGGACTTGAAATTTTTTTGACAAACTAACCCTAATAAATGATTAACGCATTCCGAGTTAATTACTAAAATATGTAAATTGAAGCTTCACTAAAATACTAATCTGAGTTATGAGTCAGAATGCTTCAATTTGATTTCAACTCGATAGTTAAGGTATTTGACTTTGCCCTATGCATTGGGCAAAGGTCAACAAACGCTTATTCCCGATAGTTTGGACAATATTGTGTTTGGACCTTCAATAGTTTTCGGGGATGTCACGATTAAACTTGACAGTTTCAGTTTAGCCATTTATGTTTTAGGCTAAGACATGTTAAATTAGGTAAAAAAATTCCGTAATTGCTAGCTTGGCCCAAACAAGATGGACTCTTTAAAAACATGATTTAAATTGCTGATGATACGAAATTTGTAAAACTTTTATTAATAGGAATATTAAAGCTAAAGATATATTCCTACCACCACCCCTTTTCCCCCAAACAAATAAAAAAATAAAAAGAGGTATTTATTCTATCCCAACTAATCAAAGAATGTATTTGAATGAAAAAACTGTAGATGTTTCGAATTCCAACTTTTCGAAATGTTTTTACGGTGCCTATCTTGAAGCTTCTACGCCCCAGGGCGAATAATTGATATTACAAGGTTAGGTCTTTCCCAGTTTGGTCTGAGGTTCCCTGCATTCACCTCTTGTGTATTCTGAAAAACTTTCCTTAGAATGAGGTCACCCACTTTGAAATTTTGAGGTCGAACAATAGTATTGTAATGATGTGCTACCATCTGTTGGTACTAGGCGAGGCGAATTGCAACAGCTTCCTTTTTCTCCTCGGATTCATCTAGAGTTTGTTTCAACATATGGTCATTTAGATATAACAAATTTCTGCCAGTTTGGATTGTAAGTTCAAAAACTTTAGCTGGTAGCATTGCATCCATGCCATATACTAAGGAAAATGGAGTGAAACTTATTGGTTCTCGTACAGTAGTCCTGTAAGCCCATAATACCCCTGATAACTCCTCGACCCATTTCTCTTTTGACTCCTCAAGTTTCTTTTTTAAAGTGTTCATTATTATTTTGTTCATGGCTTTGGCCTGTCCATTACCCTGTGGATGTCCCAGTATAGAACATCGAACTCTAAACTTCCATGTGGAACAAAAATTTTTGAATTTCTGACTGATAAATTGTGACCCATTATTTGCTATAATAATCTGAGGCAAATTGAACCTGGTCACTATTTTCTTCCAGACAAATGTTGCAACGTCAGAATCTTTGATGTTTGCATAAGACTTGGCTTTTACCCTTTTTGAAAAATAGTCGGTGGCTACCAAAATGAAGTCCTTTTGTCTAGGAGCCTGAGGCAAAGAACTACTATATCCATTCCCCATTGGATGGACAACCACAAACTTGAACTAGAAATCAATTCATTTGATGGAGCATGATATATCATAGCAAACTTCTTACACTTCTCACACACTCTAGCATATCTCTCAAAATGCTTGACCATTATTGGCCAAAAATAACCTTGCATCATTGTCTTCTTCGCCAATGACCTGCCTCCTGAGTGATTTTTGCAATATCCTTCATTATTTTTGGCCATCACTTTTAATGCAGATCTCAGTCCTATGCATCTTAATAAAGGTCCAGAGAAAGATCTTCAATACAACTGTCCTCCAAAACTGCAATAATGTGCTGCCTTTGATTTTAGCTTCTGTGCTTCAGACTTATCCCTTGAACATTTCCCATCCACTATATGAGGCAAAATCTCCTCATCCAAGTTTAATCTTCTATTTGAACGTTATTGACCTCATGCGACACTATGCTTCATTTTTCCAGAATAGCTACAAGATTTTCCTTCCATACTCACATTTGAAGTTACGTTTGCCAATGCGTTAGCATGATTATTCTTCAACCTTGGCAATTGCTGCAACTCTATCGCTTCGATCCTTGCTACCAGTTCCTTTTCCTTTTTAAGGTATGATGACATGGTCGGGCCTTTTGATAGATATGTCCCTTGCAGTTGGCTAACTACCAGTTGGGAATCAATGAATACTTTTACTAAAGTGTCCCATCTACTTGACCAGTCGTAAGCCTACTAATAAAGCTTCATATTCGGCCTCATTTTTTGTGGCAGAGAAATCAAAACACAATGAGTGTTCAGGCAAATCTCTAGCTAGGCTTTTCAAAAATATTCTAGCTCCTGAACCTTGGGCGTTAGAAGATCCGTCAACATAAATTTTCCACTCTGACTTGTAGCCTTTAGCTTCTTTTTTAGCCTCATCTAACCCACAGTGAATTCGGCTAAAGAATCTGCCAGAACCTGAGATTTTATTGCTACCATTGGAATATAGCGTATATCATAACCACTCAACTCTGTTGCCCATAACACCATATGTCCAGCTAGATCAGGCTTATGCATAATGGCTTGCAGTGGACAAGCTGTCACTATTTCTACTGTATGACTTGGAAATATGGCTTCAAACTTCTTGCTGAAATAATTAAACATTAGAAAAGATTATCTAAATAAGAATATCTTGTTTCAGCATCCTGCAGCATTTTGCTAACATATAAAATTAGATTTTGATCCCTTCCTTATTTATGCATCAAAACTGAACTAACAACACGTTCCAAAACTGAAAAATACAGCTTTAGTATGTCCTCTTCCTTTAGTTTTACCAAGAGTGGAGGCGAACCGACTATAATTAATTTGATCATACAATGGAGATCGAGCATCTAGAATTCTCCACAAAAATATCTTCTATCCATTTAAAATTGTTTTGGCCTTTTTACACTTTGAAAAAACTGTGGCATCTATCTAAAGATCTTGAACTAAACTGATTCAATGCCACAATTCTTCACGTTCAACCTTTGAAGGCATGTCAATCAATTCCTCGAATTTGATCTGAGTTCGCCTTGATTCCTTGAGTTTGTCAGGTTCAATTTTATATGATATTTTTCCAATAATTCAAAATTTAACTTCAAATATCTACAATGATTCTCAACCTTCAAAGACTTAATCAACATATCATCAATATACACTTCCACTATTTTCCCAATTGAAATTCAGTTAACTAGCCTTTGGTACATAGCTCCTGCATTTTTGAGTTCGGAAGGCATAAGCTTATAACAATACATTTCTCTCTCCATCATAAATGAGGTTTTCTCTAAATGGTGCATAAGAATTTGAATATACCCTAAAAAAGCATCAAAAAAACTTATTACCTCATGCTTTGCCATTGCATCGACAAGTTGGTTAATGATCGGAAAAGGAAAACTATGTGTGGTTAGGACTGGTGAGTTGTATTTGGTGGCTACATCATCGCTTCAAAAAAACTTATTACCTCATGCTTTGCCATTGCATCGACAAGTTGGTTAATGATCGGAAAAGGAAAACTATCATTCAGACAAGCTTTGATCAAATTTGTGAAATCTGCACAAACTCAAATTTTTCCATTAGTTTTCTTGACAACAACAATATTTTCCAACCACTATGGATAATGTACCTCTCTGATCATTTTATTCGCCATCAACTTGTCCACATCTTTATTGAATACTTGGTTCTTTTCTAGAGCAAGCCTCATCCTCTTCTGCTTCACTCGTTTATAGCTTGGATCCATGTTTAATTAATGTGTTATGACTTATGGATCAATTCCCGGCATATCACTCATGTCCCAAGCAAAACAACTCATCTCTAATTTAAGAACACTATCAACTCAGCATTCTTATCCTTTGATAAACCAGATCCTACCCGGATTGTCCTTTCAGACTTTTTTAGGATCTAACATAACTTTCTCTAAGCTTCATTTTCATGACCTCGAGATTCTGTAATTACTATTTAGTCCCCGAATACTGATGTATCCTTCACTGAATCCACATACCACGTTTGAGTAGTTTTTTGATCCTCTTTTACCACTTCAACTACATCTTTCTATGGAAATTTAAGCATTTGGTGTAAAGAAGATATCACAGCACCCATCTGATGAATCCATGGCCTTCCTAAAATTGCCTTGTAGGCCGAATCATTGTCCACCACCATCATAGTGCAAAAAAAAATGTTTCCTCCATAGGGTAACTAGCATAAAAAATTCACAATTTTCCCTATCATGGTGGAGCTTCATGTTCCATTAATTTCCACCAGCTTGGTTGTTGATATTTGGATTAAAGACTCGTCGTACTTCATCTTTCTCAAAGTTTCTAAAAAGAGGACAAGGGCTGAGAAAGGGCAAAGGATAAATTGGTGACCCTTACTGAGTATTGGCACCTTCCTCGACAAAGAACCCAACAAACAAAAGAGAAAGATAGTGCAAAGGATGAGCGTATCAGACAACTATCTGAGGTCATTTGCGACCTCCAAGAGAGTAATACGCTCTTGTTTGCACAGCTGGCCAGGACACAGGATGACTTTGCCTAATCCGGATTTTATGACTGATCAGTATCTAAACAACATCTGGGTGGCCACTAATATTCCTAAGGAGGTAGAGCATCTCAGTATTCCTCCAGCACCAGTACATCTCAGTACTCCCCCAACTCCAGAACATCCCATGACACATGCAGAGGTAAAATTTATAAGATTATGTTTAACAAACATTTAATTAATTAATTGTTGTTTAATATAAATTTAATCATTTATTTTGCAGGGTCTACAGTGCAAGCTTGCTATATGTACTAGAGAGAATATAGTGGCAGTTGGATTGATGTACCCTATGACCGATCTAGATGATGTTTGCCATGGGATAAGATTAGGGGAAGAAAATGTGCGGGTTAATGTTGTGGAGCCATTGGTCCCTGAAGCAGCTTTACCTCTTCCATTTTCAGACATTACATTGGTAGGAGAAGCTTTGGGGTCACTTTGTTCGTGGCCTAGATTTTTAGTCATTTTACCAGAAGAAGAGGTAAATATTTATGTTTTATTTATTGTTTAATAATTAAGTTATTAATGATTGTTATTTTTAATGTTTTTCTGAAATTTATATATTTCACCAGGTGAAGATATCAAAATGAGCATCAAAAGGCAAGGCAAGAGCTCATTCAGACTCAAATAGTACACCATATTCGCATCATTCACGAGCATCTCCACCAGCCAATGAAAGTTAAGTTGATTTTTTCACCGCTGACCTGCCACCAAAGCTAATACTGATGAAGATGGCAGCTGCTACCTTTTTCATCTAATCAGGTGCCACGCAGCTTCAATTCAACATGGGGAGGAATATGATAGGCAATTCTCATCCTGGAGTGCTGACATATGATAATATCAACATATTTTGTCAAATGCAGGACTTTGGTGTTAATTGTGTTTTATTCTATATGAAGCAATGCGCATTAATATTTGAAGTTATAATTAATTTATTTGAATTTAAAAATTTACTTAAATTGTACTTAACATGATGTTTTCTTGCATGAAGATGGATGAACATCTAATTCATACTGGAAAGATTTTGTTGTACGCTTTTATTGATCCACGTGTGGTGCAGAATGTTGGACCTGATATGTTGGCATCCCAAGCTGAGGGATTGGTCAGACGGTGGAAAGATCAACATGACTTCAATAGGATATGGTTCATTCCATTTCATTGTCAGTACGATTTAACTATATGCAAAATTATTACTTTCTTAAATATATAAATATAGTATATTATATATGTTTAATATTGACGCTTATTTTAGTGCTCATTAGACGCTTGGTGTCGTGGACCCATACCTGATTTGGTTTTTTGATTCCACCAACACCAAAGCTAATGTTGATTTCAAGCGATTAATAAGCAAGTAAGTTAATTTAAAAAATTAGTAAGTTAATTTTAGTGATTAAATTTATTTTTAATAATTTTTTTTTAATTTATAAAATGATACATATATAGAGCTTGGACATTATAGAATGAGCCGAAGGTGCAAAGGTCAAAGAATAAAATAATTAGTTGGCGAGGCGGAAATGTAAAATATTATGTATACATGATGATGAGGGAAATAATAAATATCAATTCATCCGTATCACAGTTTCAGTTACATAATACTAGAAATATAATTTTAGCGTAACTGTAAATTTATATATAATATTATGTTTACTAATGCATTAATATTATTTGTTTGATTTTTATGTATAGTTTAAAAATTATTTTTGGGTACAAGACTTCGTAGATGAATTTAGAGAGGATTGGGCTGAATATTTTATTGAAGGAATTTTGAACCCTTCAAATTTGTTAAAGCAGTATGATTGGTTCAGTTTAATTATTAATTATGTATAAGAGTTTTGTAATTATTAATATTATTGTGTAATTAGTAATTAGTATTGTATAATTTGTAAGTTTATTTTAATTAGAATTGTTTATATTTTTGTATAATTTAATTTAATAAATTTATTATTTACTAAGTTTGTTGCTATTTAGTATGGCAATAATATTTATGTTGAAATTATATATATTGGTTAAACCAATACCAAAAAATAAAGTCATCCTTGAGGATTAGATAAGTTTAAAGATTTTCATTATATTATATTGGAATGAATGATTTCCATTATGTATTCCAATCAAAGAGGATGCACATTGTGTGTTGTCTATTCCAATCAAAGATGATGCACAATGTTTATGCCTTTAAACGATGACGCACAATGTGCGTCGTCTATACCCTGCATTTATTAAAAAAAAATTCTTATTTTTCTGAATTATAGTTTTAAGGTTTCAAAATGAACAATTTAAAAGAATTTATAATAGATGAATTGGATAAAAATTTATAAAACATAAATTAAAAAAGGTAAATGTAATATATATTAAATAAAATAGTACAGTAATAACATTTTATTAGCACATGAATTTATAAAATATTTAATCAATATTAGATAAAAATTTTGACGGATTAGAAATTCTGTCAATCAAATATGTAGCCCATTCATCTCTTAATTCGTCCAAATAGTCTTGCACCCAAATGACATTATCATCCTTTGAAGTGGATGCTTTTTGAAATAGTCATTTATGAGAATCATATAATAACTATGTAATTAATATTCCCGTCAATTATGGCTAAAAAAAGTATATTTCTCCACTAGAAGTGGAAATAAAAGATAACGTTTATACCCATTCTATTAGACAAATATATGATTGAAATTGAAGTAGATGATTATTGGTTTTGTATTTGTTGTGCGTCTAAATATTTATTTCTTTATAATGTCTTAGAGACAAGAGAAAAGGAAATAAAAATGGCAAATTTATTTAAATAACATATGGACATATTATGATTATTTTATGCAAATAATTAACCATGAATATCAAAATATTAAGAAATGAAAATATGATTTCAAGATTTGAAAGAAACAATAGAAATGTATTTATTGATTTAATATTTATTATTTCTATCCTGTGATTTTCTTTTATAATGTGATTTGATTAATTATTGGGAGAATCATGTAGGTCCGAGTTTCTTGGAGTGGCTGATGGCAGGGTTGCATTTAGGGTTTGACTACGGCGGCTTCTCAGTTGTTCTCAAACTAGCTTGGTCGGTGATTCTGCTTTAATGGTGGCTGCTTCTCCTTTGCGTGTTTAGTTTGGTGGTGGTTTGGAGTTCTTTCTTTGTTTCAATGCATGAAAACAAAGTATTTACCGAGAGCATCACAGCGTTTGTTCACGACAGTTTGGTTGATGCCTGGTTGGCGATTTTCTCGTGATCTTCTTTGGGGGCTCTTCTAGTCTTCTTTTCAGGTCTGTTGCATGGTTCACTAGTTCGATTAGCCGGAGGTTTCGCATCTGTTAACTTTGTTGTGTTGTTGGTGTTGTGGCTGTGTTCTTGTTCAGATGATAAGTGGAGTGGGGCTGAAAAAGAAGAGAACTTTTTGTCGGAGTCTAGTAGCAGACAAGTTGGATGAGATGATGACTGTACCTGTTACGAACAATGGCATTGGAGAGGGTCTAGTTTTGTCTTCGAATTCATCTTCGCAGAAGCTTTCTTGGGCAGATCAAATGGGTGGTGATGATGATGATTTCTATGACTCGATTTTAGAAAGGTATGGTGCATCTCATTATGGTGATGATAATGACGGTATTAGTTCAAGTTTAAATTCGATGAAATTTTATAGAAAAGATAGTGAGAATGGAGTGGGAATGGTGAATTGTGTAGCAGCTACGACTAAGGTCCCTGCAGCTGCACGACAAGGTACAATGGCTTCTTTTGAAACCAACTCTGGTTTGGCAATGGTGAGGGCAGCTTCTTTTGTTAGAGGGGCAATGTTTCACCTCTTGGAAAAATATACAGAAGGTGCAATCTATTGTGGGAACGACTAATATGTGTGTGGTGGATCCTAATGGGAGTTTTGGTGCTAGGTTGTCTCAAAATAAGTCTTTTGTGGATGCCTTGGCAGTTGAGTGTCGCAGATCTTTTGTGACTATTGATAGATTTCTTAGCGGAAATAAAGAGAGAAATCTAAGAAAACTTATATGTATTATCAAAGTAAAATTAGTACAAAGAGCTTCTATTGCAAGGCTATTTATATAGCTGCAAGAAGCTTTTACGTAAATAGTTAGAAACTAACTATTACATAACTAATCTTGTTAAGTTATAACTAGAAACTCTAACAAACTATAAACTGCAGAGGTGGCAAGTTAGCTGGGCTGGCTTTTAACAAAACTAAGGCCTGCTTTAACAATCCCCCTCAAGCTCAGCTTACTTAACAAAAAAGAACAAACAATCAAGGATGTTGTATACTGAGTTTGTCTCTCAAATACAAGAATCTGCTTGTTCCAAAAGCGTTGGTGAAGACATCAACTATTTGCTCTTTTGTAGGAACATAATGAATTTCCATCTGCTTATTAATCACTCTGTCACGCTCAAAATGAATGTCCATTTCTATGTTCTTCGTTCTTGCATGAAACACGGGATTGTAGGCTAAAGTAATTGCACCAAGATTATCTGACCATACAATCAGTTTTTGCAAGTTTAACTTGAGCTCTCTAGCAAGTTGAGTCAACCAACATAACTTAGCAATGATATTGGCCAAAGCTCTATACTCAGCTTCTGTGCTTGAACGAGCTACCACTGACTGCTTCTTGGAATTCCATGAAACCAAGTTTGGTCCAAAGAAAACACAGTAGCCACTGCATGACCTTCGATCTTCCGGACACCTAGCCCAGTCACTGTCACTAAAACCATGAAATAAAAGCTTGTTTTTGTCAGGTTTCTTCAAAAACAGTCCACACTTTCTTGTTCCTTTGAGATACCTTAACAGTCTTTTACATGCCTCCCAATGTGAAGTCCTTGGTTTACTAACAAACTGACAAAGTTTATTAACCAAGAAGGTAATCTCTGGCCTTGTTATTGTCATATACTGAAGTGCACCAACTACACTCCTATACTCTGCAGGATTCATCAATACATTTCCATCAAAAGCTAAAAGTTGCTTTCCAGACATCATGGGAGTAGAGTAACTTTTAGCACTACTCATTCATGTTTTCTCAAGTAAATCAGTAATATATTTACTTTGAGACAATTTCATTCCAGCAACTGTCCTTTGAATCTCCAAACCAAAAAAATAGCTCAAGTCTCCTAAATCTTTTAAAGAGAATTCAGTATGTAAATCAGTCACCATACTATGGATATAAGAGCTATCAAATCCTGTAATGATCAAGTCATCTAAATATACAAGGACATACACATTCAATGATTCAGTCTTCAAAATAAAAAGAGAATTGTCAGCAATAGATCCAACAAATCCCCTCCTTAACAAAGCAGCTCTCAGTTTTCAAAACAAGCCTGAGGTGCTTGTTTCAAGCCATACAAAGCTTTATTTAATTTGCATACAAAATGAGGAAAATCAGAATTAACAAAGCCCTCAGGTTGTTGCATATACACAACTTCTTGTAGCGTGCCATTCAAGAAAGCATTGTTAAAATCTAATTGTCTAACATTCCAATCATATGCAAGAGCAAGAGTAAGGACAATACGGTTTTACTACTGGACTAAAGGTTTCATAGAAATAAAAACCTAGTTTTTGATGAAAACCTTTAGCCACCAGTTGCGCCTTGCACCTTTGAACTAAACCATATGCATTATACTTGACTTTGTAGACCCATTTATTACCAACAATGTTCATCTGCTTATCAAAGGGAACAAGGGTCCATGTTTCATTATCCATAAGTGCATTATATTCTGAATCCATAGCACTTTTCCACACTGGTATAGTGAGAGCAGGCTTTGTTGATTTAGGTTCGGTAGGTGCTGTGACACTTGCGGAAGCTACAAATTCCTTATTGACATATTTGCTTGGATGTTTAGGAACAAATAATGAGTAATCTTTAGGCTTAATAATGCCACTTTTAGATCGTGTTTGCATAGGATGACTATTGACTGAAGTCACAGGAAGATCAATAGTTATCTTCAAACCATCATGAGCTAAGAAACTTTTAGAGATAATGTCATGATCAGTAGTAGGCAAATCCATTTGACCCAAAGCTTCTTTTCTTGAAGATACATATATTGTATCATAAACCGTGACTGGACATGAATTATGACATGTTGAGAGGTATGAGAAGTGTTAGATTGAGGCATAGGTAGTTCCAATGCATGCACAAGGGTTGTTGAATGATGTAGAGGTGATACCAAATCAGGCAAAGTCACAGATACTGTCTCAGTAGATACAGAAGCATCTAAAGATTAGTCACATTCCTTAGAAGAGCAAGGAACAACATTCTTAGTAGGTTGTAATGACATATCCGAGTGCATTATAGAGAGAGGAGTGAAAGAAACTGTATCAAATGATTCCCCTTTAGACTCTAAGTTAGGAAAACCAACACAAAAGGGGAACTCCTCCTCATTAAATTCAACACTGGTAGAGATATAAACCCGACCTTATGCATGCAAGTATTTGTAATCCTTGTGTTCATTTGAGTAACCAAGAAACACACATTTAGTAGTATGGAATTGAACATTGTGTTTATGATAGCGTCTTAAATAATGAAAGCAACTACAACCAAACACACGCAATCTTGAATAGTCAGGTACTTGATTGAATAACTTCTTAAAGGGACTAACAGAAGCTAACACTTCAGTTGGCAGCCTATTAATAACATGAACAGCAATGTGAAAAGCTTCCCACCAGTAATCAAGAGACATACATGCTTGAGAGAGAAAAGAGAGACCCACTTCCACAATATGACGATGCTTCCTCTCGACTCGTCCATTTTGACTATGTGTATATAGACATGAATTTCTAAAGAAAATGCCATGCTATCTGAGATAAAGAACAAAGGCATGGTATTCCCATCCCCAATCAGATTGTACACTCTTTAATTTTCTCTCAAACTGTCTTTCAACCAACTTGTGAAATTGAGCAAACACTCCTAGAGCTTCAACTTTGTTTTAAGAGGATAGATCCACAAATATCTTGTGTGATCATCAATAAAATGTATATAATACCGGAAGCCTTCTTTAGAGTATGAGATGGCCCCCAAAGATCCGTATGTATCAAGTCAAGAGGACCTTGAATGTGAGTTTCCCTTTCTGGAAAATTGGTCCAATGATGTTTAGCATATTTGCATGCATCACGAAATCTCAAAACTTTCTTAATAATAGAAAGTGAAGTATGACCTAATTGACGATGCAAAACATCAAAAGATACATTGTTTTTCTTGATATTAGTATTACAATGTGTGGCTGGCAAGTTGTTTCTTAATGTGCAAGTCAGTAAGTCTTATGTTGCAACTATTTTATTAAGCCGAGACTTTGGAGTAGAGATATTACTTGAAGATACTACTTGAGCAGCATTGTGAGATATGTGACTAGTAGGCTTCATTATAAAGTTGTTAAGCAAAGGTTGAGCTCCACCACTTGGCACCATGCAAAAGGTTGAAGAAGACCATGAAGTGGAAGTGTGAGCTTGTATAGACCATTTTCAAGAAAGCCTTTAAGAATCATTGTTCCCAACTGTTTTTCCTTAATCAATCAGTAGTTAGAATAAAACTTCAAAATAACAATGTTATCCTTACTAAGTCTTAAGACACTAAGTAGACTCTTAGCAATCGTGGGAACAACAAGCACATCATTTAGCAACAAAAAATAACACGAGTTACCAGCAATAACATTATTCCCAATACCAACAATTTTAGTACCCAAACCATTGCCTACTAACAATTTGTTATTACCATTATAGTCAATGTGTTGTAGAAGATGTGAGCAATCTCTTGTCACATGGTTAGTAGCCCCACTATCAAGGTACCAATTTGGATCACCAATAGTGAGAGGAGTAACCATATTCACGGATAAAACATCAGGTGAGTTTGAATTATGAGGAACCTATTGTGGAGGTGTCATGACATTCATGGGAAATTGAGGAGAGGCTGGCCAAGCAGGAAAAGTAGAGAATGGACCATGATTGGAACAAGCCATGACAGGAATTTGAGAAACATTAGATCCAAAATATATTTATGGTGTTGACTAATAATAAAATGGTCAATGAGCACCACATCTCGGGAAAAAATTACCACTATAGCCTGAGAATTGGACTAGATTTTCAGTTGGAAATTGTGGCATTGGTGAAGTTTGTGTAACTGGATTTACAAGACTTCCAAATCGAAAGTAACACACATCACTATGTTCAATTTTCTTACAAATCTAACATTGTAACTTCCCTGTTTTCCACTTGTTTTTCCCTTTAACTCTAGTTCATACAAACTCATTATTCATTTCATGACCAGACTCAACATCATTCTTCAATGTGTTAGACTTGCTAGAATTAACCTCAACATTCCCAAAATCATGAGTGGTGATGATATTATGACATGTATTCTCAGATTTTCATTATTTCGATGAATTCCATAACAAGCAGATTTTGATTCAACAAGACTCACATTTGCAAGATTTACCTAGGAAGAAAAATTTGAAGACAAATCAATAACAGCGGTTGAGTTTGTAATTTCCAACATGTTTTGATAGTAAAGAAGATATTGTTTCACTTCTTGAATTCCAGGAAGAATAGGTCGAGGTGTCAAATTGATGACTAGCATTTCATATTCAAAACCAAATCCACCTAAAATATACGACATAAGATCTTCTTAAGGAATTATACCCTCTCCATAGTGATTTGATTTGCAATACTTTTCATCTTCAGAAAATATTTAGCAATGTCCATTGATCCTTTCTTGGTGTTTTGAAGTTGGATTCTTAGCTTAACCAGATTCATCCTCGACTTGGAGGCAAAATTAACCTTAAAGTTTGCCAAATTTTCCTTGAAGTTTTTAATCCAATAATCATACCAAAAATTGAATTTGAAATTGCAGCAACTAATCATTCTTGCAACAATTGATCCTGTAAAACCCAAATTTGTTGTTCCAGTGGAAACTTATCAAGAATATCTTCATCAATTTCATGCACTAAAGCCCTAATTCCTTCTAAAAACAGGGGTTCATCTTTGAGCACAAATTTATCTAATTTGTGACCTTGAAGTAGTGGAAGTATTTGAGTTTTCTAGATAAGATAGTTTCCAGAATCAAGCCTGAGAATCGTACTTGGAAATGGAGAAATGGTGATGAGAAGCTTACTGAAATCCACCGCTATTTGTGTCATTGAAGAAACAGCTCTTGGTGTCAAACTTGCAGCGACTTCATCACTTTCAGCTTCCATTGCCATTGTCGTATACTCAAAGCTTTACACGAAGTTGTTACGCTCTGACACCATGATAGATTTCTTAGCTGAAATAAATAAAGAAATCTACAAAAACTTTGTATGTATTATCAAAGTAAAATCAATACAGAGAGCTTCTATTGCAAGGCTATATATATAGCTGCAAGAAGCTTTTACATAAATAGTTAGAAACTAACTATTACGTAACTAATCTTGTTAAGCTATAACTAGAAACTGTAACAAACTATAAACTGCTAAGGTGACAAGTTAGCTGAGCTGGCTTTTAACCAAACTAAGACCTACTACTTTAACACGCTTGGAGGTGTTCTTTTGGTTTCTAAGCCAGGTTTAAGTAAGCGAAGCGATATTGTTTCAGTTTTGTTGACCTGACATCTTATCAAGAATGACTAAAATGATTTCAATTTTCTCTTGTAGCTTAGGTTGTCTAATCTAAGGGCAATGATGATCTTCCAAGTTTAGTTCTATTTGGAATTTAAAGGATAGACGTCTTATTTCTCTTAGGAATGGTTATTTTCAGGTCATGCTTAGTTATGGAGAAGATAAGGATCATGTTTGGTCTTTGGTTGCATTGTCTTTGTCTCTTGCCATTTTGTGTATTCATGAATGGTATCCATATTTTAATATAGCTTCGTAAAAGTCAAAAAATGCACAAATCTGGGTGCATTTTTGTGATTTATGCTCCAGGAAATGGTGTTCCAATGAGGACAGACCAGGCTAATTTCTCTGGGGATTTTGGTCATTATGCCCGAGTTCTTATTGTTGTGAATCTTGCAGCTAAATTTATGCTAAGTCTTATTTTGGATCGCGAGTGTTCTTGTGCTCAGATATCTTTAGACTATAGAATGTGCCTTTGTTTTGTTCATCTTGTCAGTCTATTGGTCATGATCTTACGAACTGTCACATGTTTGAACAGAAAAATGCTAAATAGAGTGTTAAGGAGGTGGATAAGGTGAAATCTATGGTTCAATGGGCTACTAAGTCTTCTAAGAATGGTATAGCTGATGAATCTGAGGTGCAAGAAGGATGGCTCTGTGAATGGTTTAGTGAATGGTGGTATTGAGATTACCTCAGCTACTAGTTCTGTGATAAAAAAGGGAGTTAAGGTTAAAGGTGATAATGATGTCTGTATGTATGATGTGCATTCTCAGGAGTGGAGTGCTTCAATATCTAGTTTGGAAGATGCTTCCCCTCCATTGGATGGTGTAAATTAATTTCCTCCATTGGGCCGGGAAATTGACACTACGGTTTCCCCTCCATTGGATGGTGATAATCTCAAGTATTAACCAAAATGTTAATCTTAATAGTTGAATATATTTGTTTATATATATAAATATAGCCTAACTTATTGTTTATAGTTTTCTGAAGAGATTTGCAATAATAAAAAATATTAACATATTCTAAATGTAATTATATTTTAATATTTTATGAGCTGTATAGTTTCTAAAATATTTGAATTGTATTCTATGGGCGTATGATATTTTATATGGAATATTTAATTTGAGATATGATAATTCCTGAAAGATGTGATATTGTATGTAGCAAGAACTACATGTATATACTTATTTGAATAAAATGCTATATAAATTAGACGTATGAATCGTTTCAATGAGCAATCTAAGAATTATATGATATGTTAAAAAACAATTTTCCTATCTGTATTCATAGTTATTACTATGATTGTAACATATTGAAATTCTTGATGAGTTTAATAGGACAGGTATTTCGACATTAGGAGGAGAAAGCTAAAATTGGAATAACAAAATTTTGGAGTATATTATAATTAGCTGATATTGTCTCATTTACTAGTGAGAAAATTATTAGTTGTAAATGGAAATAAGTTTTTGGAAGACAATTTGCTATTGCAATTACAAATGAAATTATAAAGCACACTTGAAGTGTGTTAAGGAAAAATCGTATGCAAAATATTTGTATGATATACAAGTTTCTAACAAAACTGTATGAATTTAATAATATTGTATTTGCTCATTTTCAAAGAGATCAAGTTAAATATTTATTTACTAAGCACTTGAAATGTATCGACTTAAAATTATGTCTGCTTGTTCTGTTTATGTCAACATCATACAAAGCATATGCAAACCAACAATAAATATATTGTACTCTTTTTTTTTTTTTTTGCCAATGTTTTGTCCTATTGNTATTGTACTCTTTTTTTTTTTTGCCAATGTTTTGTCCTATTGGATTTTTCTGGTAAGATTTTAATGAAGCAGTATGATGAACAATTTATAATGGATAATAACCAATAGTGCTACATCAGTATAATATTTGCAGAAATTGTACTATTTTTCCTTCGGCAATGTTTTATTCCTACATATTTTTCCTTGCAAGGTTTCAATGAGCCAATTTAGCTTATGAAGATACAAGAAGTGCTATATCAAGAGGAGATTTACATTGATTGTGTTCTTTTTTCTTTGTCAATGTTTTCTCCAATAGGTTTTTTCTGACAAGATTTTATGAGGCAATTAAAACATTCACATGCACTAGAACTAGAAGTGCCACAATTAGGGGGAAAATACATTGTATGTACTCTTTTTTCTTCTTTAAAGTTCTGCCCCACTAAGTTTCCTCACAGGATTTTAACGAGGCATATTAGGATATACATTATCATACACATCAGTATTGTACTCTTTTTCTTTCGCTATAGTTTTGTTCCTAGGAATACTTTAATGAGGCATATCCAGGCGCGGTGGACATTCAAAAGTGAGCGTTATAAATATGTGGATGCCATCACTTGTAATTCTCAATACCAATACCTTTGTAACTCCTCAATGCTTTATTATTTGTAACATATGTAACCTATGATATTGATTTATCATCAATATTCATCATTATGTGTGTAACCTATACTATATAAAAACTTTAAATAGAGATCATAAGACATGTATTTATACTCACAAATATATAGAATAATCCCTATTATTTCTATACTCTTGTGTATTCTGTTCTATAGCTAATTTTGTGTTGATTATATTTTTAATTATTTTATAACACATCTAAAATTTTCTTTATAAGTTGAAATTCCATATTAACCTTACTTAAAATAATTATTTAATGACATCATCAAAATGATCTGTCATTTTGCCTAGATAAAGGCAAAACTACATGCCATTAACTTCATCCCCTCCAATCCACCCATTTTTAGTTGAAAAGGATCGCATGAAGCTCATTAGTTCGACTCAATGGTATCTTAGACTAAGGACCTCCATTTTCAACATAGTTTGAGTGGTTTTCTTTGTCTATTCATTTTCTACAAATCTATTGTGCTAAAAATCCGAAATACTTAAGGGTTTAATTGACCCAAATTTTGGCCCTATGGAGGCTTTAAAATGTTGGATTTCAGACCAAGCCATTAATGACTTATACATGTCCCATACATCATAACAGTAGGATTCATAAGAATCAATTCAACAATTATTAAGCACTCAAGCACAAAACAAGTTTGGATTCATTAATATATCCAAAATTTGAATATTTAATGAATATGCAGTTTTAAGCTAATGCATAATACATGTTCCAAATTCTTCATGTAACAAAGCCCAAGCAAGAATTTCAATTAAAATCAAAGTTTCATGTTAAATCTGATAGAATTATAAAAAATGATAAAGCTCTAAGAGAGCACAAACCATTTAAGAATTTTTCTGATTATTCAAATCCACCAAACCTTCTGCAAACATCACACAACAAAATATATTGTTAACACACAGTATTTTATCTAACAGATTCCAGATCAAATTGTTTTGTTCTAATAATGAATAGAACATGAGACAATTTTCAATGTTGGCATCAATCTCATACAGATGAAATATCATAAATAAATAACAATTACAACATAAGATAGTCATAAATTACATATACAACATATTGAACAAGCATGGAAGGCTCTGATATCATTGTTGAAAAATTAAAAAAAAAATATTATGGGATAATAAATATAAATGCAACGGACTAATAAACATCTCACCTAGATCTTATGTTATTCAATAGGATGCATCAACATACCGTTCACCATAGTCTGATTAGAACTTTCTATCATTGATTCTCAATTGTTATAGAACCTACAAAATAATAAACCATGTTATAGAGACTAATATGAAACCAATCCTCTCAACTTTATGCTATTTATTATTAGGTAAAAAAAACAAGGATATTTTAAAATAATGGCACTGATCTCATATTTGTAACACACAAAATAATAACATAATTATAATAATAATATATTTAAAAATAGAGATGAGTCTTAATCCTATTAGGTAATTACTAAGAAAGAGACATCAAGTTATTTTGGTTTAATGGGTCCACTAAAGAATAAAGAGAGTGCAATTTCAATTAGCCTCATTACTATTAATAAAACAATGTGTCCAATCTTATTATTGAAAACATTGAAGCCTAGTAAATGAGTCTGCCTGATTATGCTTAGTCCATATAATTACTCTAAGAGTACAAAAATGTAGAATTAATAACATATGCATGCAACTTTATTACAATGTGTGTGTATATATATATTGTTACTAGATTTACAGTGTGTATATTTATATATTATATTATTTATAATGCAAGTGTAGTATTTGTGCCAAATGTCAAACCATGTGACATAAGTTTGTTAGAATTTTCAGATGGCACAACATCAAAGCTGTCGGATGTATATACGTTTCTTTTAAAAATCTTACGCATATGTATAAAAACTAATAAATATGCTACGTACTAACTGTATGTTACATGCAAATACAACATCTAGAACTATTTTTTGATTTATTTTGAAAAAGTAAAGGGAACTATTTCTTCATTTTGTTGATTTGTTGCCCACGCACATACATAATGACCTTTAGGGAACTACTTAGTAGCTTATTTTAGAACACATGGTAATGTAGACACTATAAATAAGATTTACATAGTTACATGGGCTAATTCCTTTGATTTTACATGCTAATTTTCTAATATTTTTAAATTAAAAATTAGAACGGAAAAATTAGCCATGTTGGATTTTTGGTGTTTGACCGAGATATTCTTGTTAACAAATTAGATATAAAAATAATATCAAAAGCAGAAAACACAGTATTTAGGAGGTTTGGCAATTACCTACGTCTTCGGCTTCAGTGGGAGCAGTCGCTATATTATTCAAAGTGTTTGAAGGATTTACAAACCTAATTCCATATCTAACTCTCTGAACTCACACAAAGATACAGGTGAAAAACTAACAAGCTTTCTCTGTAATCACACAGATCCTAAAAACCCTAGAACACACTCGGGAAGAAGAAGAAGTAGAGACACACACAGATTAACACAACGGTTAGAAGAACAACAGTACACTCTCTCTCAAATCTCTGTAACCCTAAAAGATAGAGATGAATATATAGAGATAACAAAGTCATGCAGATGTCACATGCCGCAACTCGGGCTGGATATGCGGGGGCTTGACACAAAGTAGATCAGATGGATTTAGGCTTAAGTAACAGAAATATAAGCCTCCAAAACATAGAGTAAAAACAAGATACAAAACAACATAGTATTGATGAAA
The DNA here is from genome assembly GCA_003254975.1 of Ochetophila trinervis. Classification (NCBI taxonomy): domain Eukaryota; kingdom Viridiplantae; phylum Streptophyta; class Magnoliopsida; order Rosales; family Rhamnaceae; genus Ochetophila; species Ochetophila trinervis. The sequence continues at coordinate 39,684 of QANX01001367.1, forward strand.
ATAAAGATATGTAAATGTGAATTAATTATAACAATTCTCTACCTAATTCACATTTACAAAAAATATAATATAGCAACTAGCTCTAACCACCTTCTTAGCACATAAATTAGAGATAACACACATAATTAATTTACTCCTATTCGAAGTAAAGATTTGCAAGTTTTAAGCTTGCTAGAAGAAAGAGTTTTGGTACCCATATCAGCTAGATTACATTCAGTTGGTAACTTTTCTAATTTAAGAACATCTTTAGCAAGTGAATCTCCAATAAAATGATATTTTACTTGTATATGTTTTGAACGCTCATGAAAAACAGGATTTTTGGAATGATGAATAGCACTCTGGCTATCAGAATATAAAACTACTTCCTTTTTCAAAACATTCAACTCAGATAACAACCCCTTAACCCAAATGGCTTCTTTTGCTGCCTCAGTAACAACAATCTACTCAGCCTCAATAGTAGAAAGTGCAACAACAGACTGAAGTTGAGACTTCCAACGAATACAGTTACCACACAAAGTAAAAGCATAAGAAGATATAGACCTCATATTATCGCTATCCCCTGCATAATCAGAGTCCATAAATCCTAATAAGTCAACTTCATTTTGACCTCCCCTATAAATCAAACCTTCAAATTCAATATATTTCAAATATTTTAACAACCATTTCATAGCCTCCCAATGAGGTCTACCAGGATTAGACATATATCTACTAAGGACACTAATGGAATGAGAAAGATCAGGTCTTGCATAAATCATCATATACATAATAGATCCTACAGCATTACAATAAGGAACAGATTGCATATCTTCTTTATCAAAATTAGAAACAGGACATTGATCACTTGACAACTTAAAATGATCTCCTAAAGGCACATAAGCAATTTTAGAAGTATTCATTGAAAACTTAGAAACTACCTTTTTCAAATAAGAAGTTTGACTAAGTTTCATTTCAAGTTTAAGTATGTTTCTAGTAATACTAATACCAAAAATCTTTTTAGCATGACCAAGATCTTTCAAATCAAATTCGGTTTGAAGAAGATGTTTCACATTTTGAATAACAGTAAATTGGGACCAGCAACTAACATGTCATCTACATAAAGTAACAAGAAAATAGCTTTATCACTAGATAAATCTCTAAAATACAGACAGCTATCCAACTGACTTCTTGTAAAACCATTTTGAACTACAAAAGAATCAAAACGTTTATACCATTGTCTTGGAGACTGCTATAAACCATATAAGGATTTCTTTAATAGGCAAACAAGTTCTTTACCATTTTTATTAACCTTATAACCTTCAGTTTGATTCATGTAAATAGTCTCATCTAATTCACCATGTAAGAAAGCAATATTAACACAAGTTGCTCTAATTCCCAATCAAAATTCACTACAAGACACAAAACAACTCTGATAGTAGTATATTTAACAACAGGAGAGAAAATTTCATTACAATCCATACCTTCTACTTGAGTAAACCCCTTAGCAACCAACCTAGCTTTAAACCTTATAGGTTCTGAACTAGACAGACTCTCCTTAACCTTATAAATCCATTTACAATCTACCATTTTCTTTTCAGAAGGAGGACAAACCAGAACCCATGTTCTGTTTTGGTGAAGAGATTTCATCTTTTCAGCCATAGCCTCCTTCCACTGCTTAGACTGTTTAGAATTGATGGCTTCAATAAAGGACTTTGGTTCACTATCCATTAGGTCATTAAGGGTTACTAGGGTATAAGACATATACTCTGCATGAGCATATTTCCTATTAGGTTTAATTTTCCTCTTAGACCTATCCTTGGTAAGTAAGTATCCTGGAGAGGCTAAATGACTAGAATTGGACTCATTTATGTTATCATGCCCTGGAAAACCTAAATCTATTTGAGTTTCCACACACTCAGTTTCTGTGTTCTCAATCTCAGTAAGGTTACCTTTATTTAAGGTATTTTTACTCAGACTAGTAGGGGAAGTTTTACTCTCATCCTTCTTATCATTCTCCACCTCAGAGAATAACTCAAACTCTCTAAATTCTTTATCTAAAGACTTTAGAGACCCGGGTTGACTCTTTTCCTTGCCAGGCATAAACAACTCATTAAACACAACATCCCTACTTATTATAGCCTTGAAACCATGTCCCTCTTTCATCCAAAGCCTATATCCTTTGACACCTATAGGATAACCTAAGAACACACACTTCACACTCCTAGGTTCTAGCTTACCCTCATATTGGTGTGCATAAACTGCACAACCAAACACCCTTAGTCTACTAAAGTCTGGTATCTTCCTAGACCAGACTTGCTCAGGAATATTAAAATTCAGAACAGTAGAATGAGACAAATTTACAAGATAAGCAGCAGTCATTACAGCTTCACCCCAAAATACAGTAGGCAAACTAGATGAAATCAGCATACATCTTACTTTATTTAATAAAGTTCTATTCATTCATTCAGCAATGCCATTTTGTTGTGGTGTGTGCTTAATAGTTCTGTGTCTTAACATACCAATAGATTTACTAAAGTTATCAAATTCAGAATTACAAAACTCTAAACTATTGTCTGTTCTTAAGGTTTTTACAAATCTATTAGTTTGGTTTTCAACAAGAGTTTTCCATTCTTTAAATTTCTGAAATGCCTCATCTTTTGACTTCAAAAGACAGATCCATACTTTCCTAGAGAAATCATCAATAATGGACATAAAATATCTATTTCTATATTGAGTTTGTATTTTAGCAAGACCCCATAAATCAGCATGCACATAGTCAAGTATAAACCTAGATCTTTTAGAGCTAGAATTGAAACTTAGCCTATTATGTTTTCCTAAAACACAGTTCTCACAAAAATCAAGCTTATTCATTTTATCATCACCAAGAAAATTATGTTTATGCAAATAATACAGGCCATTTTCACTCATATGACCCAGTCTATTATGCCACAACAAAGTTTTATTAACATTAGAATTAACAAAAACATTGTTGTCACCTGAAACAGTTTTACCAAGCATAATATACAATCCATTTCTTTTTACTCCTTTCATAATAATAGCAGAGTCTTTATGAACATACATAAAACCATTCTTTGTTTTACAAGACATACCAAACTCATCTAGCATACCTAAATATATAAAATTCGTCTTTAAACTAGATACATGTCTTACATTTGACAAAATTTTAACATTTCCAATCCCAATTACTTTGCAAGAAACATCATTACCTAAAATTACTTGACCACCATCAGAGACATTGTAAGAATAGAAAACATTTAAGTCAGTGCACATATGATATGAACAATCAGAATCCAAAACCCATTCATCATTTGACAAACTTGAAGAAACCATTAACACTTCAGAATTGTCACATCATTATTAGACTGAGACATATCAGAATTACCCTGATTAAAACCTATGTTTCTATCATTTTCATCTCTTTTCTTTTTAAAACAGTTTTGGATGTAATGACCATGTTTCTTACAGTAATAGCATATTCTGTTTGATACTTGTGATTTATTCTGATTTTTTTGTGAGTTAATTCTAGGAACAAACCTAGTTCCAGTTCTGCCACTGTTAAAATTATTGTGATTTATAGGTCTCTTAATGAAGTTCTTGCTCCTAATACTAAGACCTTCAATTTTAGAGGTATATTTTAATTCTAAATCCTTAGACCTCAAATTAGTAACAACCATATCAATAGATAAAGTATCACAGCCATATTTAATCACATTTTTAACATCTTTATACATTTCAGGCAAAGCATTATGTTCATCAGAAAAATTCGCTTTACTATTAGTAAGACTTAACAAAACACAATTGAACATGTCAAGATTTTGATCTAAATCTTTAGAACTATCCATTTTAAAACTAAAAAATTGTTCAAGTAAATATATACGATCAGGCAGAGATTTTTCAAGGAATAATTTTTCAAGAGTAGTCCACATATCAAGAGAGGTTTTCACATCACTTACCTTTCTCAGGACATTATTAGACAGATGTAGTATGATGGTACTTAGAGCAATCTCATTAGTTTCGGTTTTCTTATCATCCGAGACAGTACTAGTAAACGAGGAAGCAATGGCCTTAGCTACTTTCACTTGGGTAAGAACAGCTTTCATCTTCCTACACCAAAGGAGAAAATCTCCTTTGCCGTTGAAGATTTCAACATCCACACGAATTGACATTACAGCAGAGAGCAAGTAAGAAAAATTCACACAGGAAAAAGGTTAACACAAAGTAATTACAAATCAATTATACAGTAAAAAAAATTTACTCAGAATAAAGGTAAACAATTAAAGCATAGAGTAAGCAGAGGAATCAAAACAATGCAAATAACGAAATCAACAGAAGAGTTGATTCCGTGAAAAAATTGTTTCCAAAAAACTTTTACCCTAGGACCTTAAGGAACGGAAAATTTGGCTTAATAGTAGATTGGAAAGAACTTGAGACAACTAATCACTTTTTCAGAACAAATCAAGAAGAAAAAGAAAAAGAAACTAAAATCTTTAATCAAGATAAAATTGACTCAGACTCTCCAAGAAAACAACCAAATAACCTAGACTCTCCAGGAACTGAAATCTTAGGTTCTTTAGATTTGGAAACCACACAGAACAAAAGAAAGACACACAAAAGATTCACACCGACCTTCACGGACCTACACACAAGATGCAAAACCTTCTCAGATCTATGCGAAAAACTCACAAACATACACAATAAAGATATTGAGCAGGAAACAAATTCAAGATGAAAGAGATGAAGTAGAGATATAGAACATCAACCGACACAAAAAACCTTTTACACTTGAAGAAGGCTCTGATACCAAATGTTAACGAATTAGATATAAAAATAATATAAAAAGCATAAAACACAGTATTTACGAGGTTCAGCAATTGCCTACGTCTTTGGCTTCAGTGAGAGCAGTCGCTATATTATTCAAAGTGTTTGAAGGATTTACAAACCTAATTCCATATCTAACTCTCTGAACTCACACAAAGATACAGGTGAAAAACTAACAAGCTTTCTCTGTAATCACACATATCCTAAAAACCCTAGAACACACTTGAGAAGAAGAAGAAGTAGAGACACACACAGATTAACACAACGGTTAGAAGAACAACAGTACACTCTCTCTCAAATCTCTATAACCCTAAAATAGAGATGAATATCTAGAGATATCAAGGTTACGCAGATGTCACATGCCGCAACTCGGGCTGGATATGCGTGTGTAACATCTCGTTTTAAGAAAGTACTAAAAATTTTCAAAGTTGACCAAGTTTGACCATGAGTGCGCTAGGGTTTACTTTTTGTTTTGTTATGTTTTGGCTTTGACAGTGGTACCGTTGCGTAGAGTCAATCAGTACGAGACTGTAGACTAGTAGTATGCTTGATTCGGAGCTAAGACCGTGAAGCTATGGTTAAAATAATGTGAGGGGCATTTTGGTAATTTTGCAAGGCTAACATTAAAAAGGTGAAATGACTAAATTGCCCTTATCTTTATCTTTTAAATTTCTCTAGAACGGTTTGGAAGTAGAACACCCCCCCCCCCGATGCCGGCTTCCCCGCGTAGCCCATCACCGTGCACATCCATTCTTTTCGCCGGCAACGACCATTTTCTTGCCAGACCGAGCTGGAAATCACCCGAAACTTGGAGCCGATGGCCTCCTCTTCCCAACCGTGCCGATGACAGCTCTTGGAGCAGCCCAGTTTTCTGGAAAATATGATAAACCCGGTCAGCCTTTGTCTGCAATCGCCGGATTTCAGCTAGGAATCGGCCAACCCACTACCCGGGAAAGGTTGCCCATGTCGCCCTCTACCTTTCCCCTCCAAGATTTGGCCGTGAAACCCCTTGAGTCGCCGAAAAGTTTGAAGAAACCGGCGGACCCGTGTCTCCTCCAATCACCAGATTTTGGCAGTTTCCGGTTGCGGGGTTGATCCTTTCCCCCTATTTCGGACCTTCTGAAGCCAAATCCACCATCCTTTCTTCCCGAATCCTTCTTAGTTGAGCAGTGTGAAGAAGTGATGTTTGGCCGTGACTTTCCGGCCATTTTTCGGTCATCACCGACGGCAATCGTACAGGATAAGTTGTTGATTATTTCCTATATTTCTCAAGCTTCAATTTGATATATGATTTTCATATTTTAGTTGAGTAATGGAATATCTGTTAAGTTGGTAATAATTTATGAAGCAATTAAATTGCTGTGACTGTGATGAGCTAATTCCAATTTATATATGAATAGGTATAGCATACGAAGGTGTGACCGTGGGAAAGTCTGGAGAAAAGGTAGGAATTGTTATTACTTGGGCATTTGAATTATATATAGAGTGTATGTAATTCAGTTTTATATATAATTATATACTGTATGATATGGATTAATCACGCATTTTAAGTCCTGTTGAATAGCTTGCATGATATTCATGTTTAAGCTCTTATAACTATGAAATACTTGATTTTGGATTTCTTTGAAAGTGATTTTTTTATTGAAATTATGATCGGTTGCCGATGTGAGATAACTTGGGTTGTGATTTATACTTTGAGTAGAATGACTTGCTTGTGGTTTTAGAGTGTGGAATGTTTTGTGTTGCTTCTAGCTTTGGAACGAGTTGGCATGCTGTGATTATAATGATTTGACTGTGACTGTAATTAAACTTTGTGTTTATTGATAACGGTTATGGAATATATTATATGTTTGTTTTCTTTTACTTGATGATATGGTCCTTGATGATGTACTGTGATGTGGATGGTGATGGTTATGATGTTGGAAAGGGTACCCTCGGCCATATGAAAGCCTTTTAAATGCCACGATGATTGCACCTCATTCCCGCCACGATGCCTTGAGGAGAATGATCGTGATGATTGGTTACCCAATACCCCATTCCCACCACGATGCCTTGGGGAGAAGGATCGTGATGATTGGTTACCCTATCTTGTGATGTTAAATGGTTAATGAATAATGTGTGATATATATATATGTTATCTTGTTATTTTTCTCTAGAATAAATACATGCATATTCATACACGTGTTTGAATGCATACTTTATTTATGGAGTTAAAAATATATGGTTGTGAATATGCTCATTTTCGTGTGGACTTATAAAAGCACGATATATTTATATGGTTGATGACTGCTTGGCAAGGGGATATGCCGCCAAGTAGGGGTGTTATTTGCTTGGGCGATGAATTATGCCGCCAATCTATGGTTATTATCTTGTTAAATTGGTTTGAAAAGATTTGATGAATTTATTGATATTTATGTGTTTTACTTCGGTTAAGCTTCTTGTTAATTATTAGAATTTATTTTGGATTATTGATGTGCTTGAAAGTGGTTTAGAATATATATGTTTGTCAAGTTGACTTCTGAATAGCAATTGTATCAGAAGTGGCATATTTGGTGTAAATATGCTTTAAGAACTACAGCTAGCTTGATCCCTATTAATAAGGGTATGTAGGCAGCTCAGTTTATTTTTTTTGACTGAGTCCAGCTACAAAAAAATATATTTGATATATTTTATTTGAATTTTGAATTATCATTTGAGATGTGATTACCATGGGAAATGTTTGCTGGTAGATTGAATAAGGTATAGGAATGCTTTTCCTTGCAAGATTGTAATTATATGTATTTGGGGGATGTCAGAAAAACAGATGAAATGCTGCCGAAATTTTTAATAAAATTTCTAGCAGTAGAGTGAATTTTTCCTATCTGTTGGATTTCGTTTCATTAATAATGGGATAGTGGAGATAAACAACTGCTTATTGGCTTAATATAAATATTAAGTCATGCAGGCAGGATTTAGGTGGTTTAGGTCCTATCACGTGGGCTTGACACAAGGCAGATCAGACAGATTTTGGCTTAAGTAACAGAAATGTAAGCCTGCAAAACAGAGAGTAAAAACAAGATACAAAACGACATAGTATTGATGAAAATAAAGATATGTAAATGTGATTTAATTATAACAATTCTCATAAAGAAATATTAGTAACTCTTAGGCCAATTTTGTGCTACTTTGCTTTGGTTTTGGTTTGAGGAAGAAGAGAAAAGGATTAGAGAAAATATTGTTGTAAAACTTATCAGCATTTCGTTTCATTGCATTGCATTGCATTTTACATGGACACTAAAATAAAATATATGAAAATAAAAATATGGATTAGATCAAACTACCAGCCTGAAAGTGACTCTTTCTTAGGGTTTTTTAAATCAACTTTGGTTTCTTGTTTTGGCAAACATATGAAGCCTCTAACTGCTAAATCTTTCAACTTCGAATATTTCATAACTACAATCCAATATATGACTAAATGAGGAAAGGGTAGGTGAGAGTATATATGTACTAAGCCACAATTTGTTATTTGCTGATACTTGATTCTCTCAAACATGGCTCAATCCAAGCATATAATTTTGGATGTCAGCTTAGTTGAGACAATGAGTTGACATTTCATTGGGTTTGCTTTGTCTCGAACATTTTAAGAGAAAAACTTTTGGTTTGGCATAGTGACATAAAAAGGATATTACCTCATACAGATTAACCTCGGTCACTTCATCCTCAAATATTTCAACCTCGGACATTTCAACACCAAACATTTCAACCTTGGATAAATATTGGAGTCAAACTTATTTTGAAGCTCAGACATGCATACATATTGTCTCAAACATGCATGCAAATATGGAAAAATTGCCACCCTTTTTAACAAGCCAAATAACTTACTACAAGAGCATGTGGATCGCATTTATTATTGTACACATCACCATATCTTCTAGGATAAGAAGGATATATTCCCAAACGATTAATCAACTCACTAAAGCCCATTACATGTGAGTGATCAGTCACACCCTCGGCGCATGTGTGTTATAGTTTATGTTATTGTACCAAATCATAATGTGGCATAAAGATTTTGCTATTAGTCACCACTGGGGGCTATAACTTATTTGGTAAATTTGAATTGGAAACATTTTATTTAATTTTATTGTTTAGTACTAAAATCTTAATGAGGAAAAGTGAACCATTTAAAGGTAACCATTTTAAATGTAACATAGCATATAGAACCACTGGTAATTCATCACCAGTGGGTGAAAAAATTAAAACTGCTTCTTTGTTATCTAGTATAATAACATGGGATAGGTAGCCCTTAGATCATTTATATATATATAGTAAAAGTTCCTGCACTTATGCATAAAAGATAGCCAAAAAGAAAGGCTTAGAAAGAGGAGTTGGGATCAGCCTACTCCAACACTATAAAAGAAAACATATCAAAAGGAAGATCTGCTATTAAGCAGTCCTCAAACAACAAATCTACCTTAGATCGAAAAGAGTATTTAGCAACAAAGTATGCATTGTTTTTAGCATCCTTTGAGGTCCAGATTAACTCTGAGCGACGAGCTCCAAACCTTCTATTATTTTCAACGAAGGCGTTTCTCAAAAACCACCTGGAGGGTTCGTTATCATCCAAAACTTGGTCAACTACATATTTGGCATTGCTTTGCCACTCCAGCTACTCTCAACTTTTTTCTTCCACAATCGATGAAGCCAAGTTAATAGTTAAAATTTCAGCCATCTTAGTGAAAACTACTGCTACCCAGTTGCAGCAATCATCCCTTCATTATCCCGAACCACAATAGTAAAAGCAACCTTTCCACCTTGCCTCACTGCATCCACATTAATGATCAACCAATCCCATAAAGGGAGTATCTACCTAGCTCTCAAACCAACTGTATTCCTCTTCTTTTCTTTCATCTCCCACTTTACAAAAAAGTATCTAGCCATCCTTTCCCAATAAATCACCAAATTGGCTACATCTATCTTTTTCCCAAAGAAAACTTCATATCTAAGTTTCGATATTGCATAAAATAGAGAAGTAAAAATAAGTGGGGGGCACAACTTTTCCTCTCCTCGAATCTTACAAGAGTCTCTTATCTATTAAACAACTCTGAATAAGTTTAACAACAATATTTTATTCCAAAGCTTCAAGATGAACCCCATAGCTACTCGCAAAAGCCACCATGCTTGAGATCAGGTATAATTTAAGTAAATGGATTAAAGTTTATTTGTCCTTCCCACAAAGTTTACAGATTGTGACTTTACCTCCAATCCTTGATTGAGCAAAAAGCTTAGTACGGATAACATTGGTGGAAAATCACCAAAAAAAGATGTTCAAATGTTCATGAACTCCAGCACCTTAGATAAGCTTCCAAATGGGCAACTTCTCCAACACCTTGTTCGAACCCCTAGCTTACATTATGGCAACTTTTCAGCTTCCAAATCCCAATCTTATTTCCAATCCATAGTAACTTATCCTCCAAATCTAGCCGAGGTAGCTCAACTCTCAATACTTCTTCCACCATAATAGCATCACGCATAACGTTGAAGAGATTCAGCTTCCAACTTCTATTATCCCAGTCAATTAGCTCGGCCGCGCATTGAATCCCTCTGCTTGTATTCCTTCCTTTGCTTTCAAAACCTTTCCTACACTCCATGGGATTCAAAAGTCCACCCCTCATTTCCTTTAAGTTCAGTTTCTTTCTGATACTCTTTTTTACCTCATTTCAAGTGTTACAAGAAAATAGGAGATTGAACTTCTCAATGTTTACATGTTGACCCGACCAAGAGCAATAGAGCCCATGGCACTTAGCCAAGTTTTTGCGTTTCTAATGTTAGCTCTGCAAGCAATGAGCAGGTCATTAGCATACAACATATGCGATATAATTGGTGCAATCATACTGACCTTAACCCAATACACCCAATTATCTTAGCCACCAATTTGGATAGAACCTCTACACACATTATAAATAGATATGGATACAAACAAGTCTCCCTGTCTCAACCCTCTAGCTGGTTCAACTAAAATCTCATACTCCACCAAAAAGATGCAGTTAAAAATCAGTATCAATACTTCACTCGAAAACCCCTAAGCTTCCATAGCTCTACCAACAAAAGCCCATTCAATGCAATCATAAGGTTTCCTTAAAATCAAATTTAAGGATCATAAGGTTGTGTTTGCCCTTGTGTTTCTAAATCTTATGGACTAACTCATGAGCCACCACTAAATTCTCGGCAATCACCCCCTTTCCCCCCAACACACAAAAACAAAACTCTCTGATTAGGGGAGATATCCTTTGGTAGTAAATGTTTCATTCTAGCTACCAAAATCTTTCACACCACCTTATATGAGAAATTGCAAAGGCTAATAGGACGAAATTGATTTAAATTACTGGCTTGCTTCAATTTCAGAATGAGCAGAGTAAACATCTTATTAACTCATGTTATCATCCTCGTTGTTCAAAAACATTCCTGGATGAAGTTTAAACCGTTATCCAAAAACTACGATAGAAAGAACCTGGAAATCCATCAGGATCTGGGGCTTTCAAGGGTTGGAGACTCCATATAGCTTCTTTGGTTTCCTCCGGACATGGAATTTCAAGAATTCCCAAATTATATGCTTTTGTGATCTCTTATCTCCTTAAATACAATAGACTTGGAATAATTGAGCTACTTGTAGTGTATAGATCATTGAATGCCTAAACAAAATAGTCACAAATATGCTATGTGCTGCTTAACCATACCTCCCCATTCTTAATCGCATTAATTCTATTTCTCCATCTTCGGGCCAACACACTCATATGGAAATACTTGGAATTATGATTACCATTCGTGATCTATAATTCCCTCGACTTGGTGTAAAATGCTTTTCAACCTCTTCCTCGGAATTTGAAGTTCATTTTCCACCACTGAATCATATATATATATATATATACATATTTACAGTTAGTCTCTAGTATAGATCCCGGACTAAAAATTTAATCTTGAAAATTCATTTTGACCATCGGATCCCATCAACAGTCAATATTAGATTTGCCTAAAGAGTTTTTCATGTGACATTTTTTTTTCTTTGTTCTTGCATGCTTCCTTAAGGCTAAATCTCAAGACACAACTTCATTTGGTTCAAGTTCGCTTTTCTCCAGCCGGAACCAAGGCACTGCAGACTCTCTCTACTTTTCCACTACTGAAACTGTGGCCACGAAGTTTTACAGAGAAAAAACATCATATTTTTTTCACGCCTATGATGGAATAGTGAGTAAGAGAAAAATGTACGCAAGAAAACATTAGATTTTTTTTTTTCTTTGAAGTTGACATTTGAGTATTACGAATATTAATTTTGAATCCCCTTATACGCTTATATTCTAGAAATTTATAAAAACAAGCTTTAACATTGGTAAATATAAATTAAATATGAGATCAAGTCCATTAGTAATAATGCTTGTATTGAGTTATCACTACAACACCAATTCAATATTAAGAAAATAATTAATGTCATGAAAAAAAAAAAAAAAAAAGACATCAACCTACGGCGTTGTTTTTGGATTAATAAGGATACGTGACCATCCGCATAGAGTTCAGGATTCAAAGTGTTATTTATACAAAATTATAAGGGAAAAAAAGAAGAAGAAAAAAATTACCATTTTATTAGACTTTGAAAACAATGAATTTTTTTATTTTTATTTTTGCTTTCACTTCTTAATATTAAAGCTTTCTAAAGCATCTATTTCACTCCCAAATCACGATTTGTGATCATATATAACAGGATAATGTATTTAGCTTTTAATTAGGCTTTCTATGAGAGAGAGATTCCAAATATATAAGACATGAAGCACTTGGTTGTAGCTAGAAGTCGCCGAATACAATTTTGACAAAGCTTTCAATATGTATTCAATATTTACAGAACGTAGAATATAAAAATTGAAAAGGAATAGAACCAAGCCGCCGAGGTCGGACGTTCCTCCAAGTGGCAGCAATTTAGAAACCTTCCCTTTTCCATTTCTACCATTCTTTCTAATTGTTTCTAATGTCAATTTACAAACAGAAGCAGTCAAGAGTCCATGCAATTAATTTAATGTTTTTCTTTATTTTGGAGCCATTTGAATCCTAACTTAACTTTTGTGAATTTTTACTTTTTATTTTTATTTTTTTTTCTCTAACGATTTTGAAAATTTCTCCAAGCAATCCAAAATCCCAGAAAAAAAAGAAAAAAAAAAAAGGGGAAGGAAATATTGGTAACTAATAACAATAAGCAGAAGCATAATCATAGTGGAATTGGAATTAATTTCCATGGATGTAGTTCTTCCTCCTCCTCTAATGGTTTCCTCTGGATTTTTGCCAACTGGGTCATTGATAGAATCATTGATTCATATATCTAATGAAGTTTGCTCCATGGAAAATCTTCCTTTTGTGCAGGTCAGGAATATCTCAAGCATGATAAGGAGGGTCAAACTTCTATCTTCTTTGTTCGAAGAAATTCAAGAAACAAATGGTTCACTTCCTCCGTCTTCAATCCTCTGTCTCACAGAGCTCTTCTCCGTGATTCGGAGAGTAAAGTTTCTAATGCAAAGTTGCAAAGATGGAAGCTCTCTTTGGGGACTTATGCAGACCGAGTTTGTTTCAAACCATTTTCATGTTCTAGTGAAGGAAATGGGCAGGGCACTTGATATTTTGCCTCTGAGTTTGCTTAATGTCGCAGCAGATATTCGAGAACAAGTTGAACTTCTTCACAAGCAAGCAAAGAGAGTCGAATTGTTTACTGATCTTAAAGAGCTTCAAAAAAGAGAAGAGCTTTTACAGTTAATGGCCAGAAACAACGAAAAGACCAGCAAGAGAAAAGGGTCTCCAGATTTTGCAGAGTTGAAAGAGATTTTGAATAGCATTGGTCTGAGAAATCCACTAGATTATGAGGAAGAGAATTTGAAGTTAGAGACAGAAGCTCAGAAGCAAGCAGGGACTGGTGGACTAATTGTGGTATCCAATATCAACAATCTAATATCCCTAGTCTCTTATTGCAAATCCATACTGTTTAGTGATGAAGAATCTGAGAAAACAAAACAGGATTCTAAACACTTATCTAAATCTACCTCAAATAGACTTTATAATATTCATCATTCTTCTTCATCTTCGTGTTCACAATCTATGAGTCTCAATATCCCAGATGAATTTCGATGCCCAATTTCACTGGACTTGATGAAAGATCCTGTGATTGTAGCATCTGGACACACATACGATCGAAATTCGATAGCTCAGTGGATCAATTCAGGGCACCATACATGCCCAAAGAGTGGGCAAAAGCTCATTCACATGGCTCTCATACCAAACTACGCATTGAAAAGTCTTCTACAACAATGGTGTCAGGAAAACAACATTCCTTTGGCAGACTCGGAGAGAAACAGCGACAGCAAAAGAAAACAATGCGAGAACGCTGTCGATCATATCTCAGCCACAAAAGTCGCTGCAGACGCTGTGAAAATGACAGCAGAATTCCTAGTTGGAAAACTAGCAACAGGGTCTCTTGAAATCCAAAGGCAGGCTGCTTACGAGCTCCGTTTGCTTGCGAAAACCGGGATGGATAACCGGAGGATGATCGCCGAGGCAGGAGCAATCCCTTTCCTTGTCACATTGCTGTGTTCCCAAGACCCCAGAATTCAAGAGAACGCTGTCACCGCATTGCTTAACCTTTCCATCTTCAACAACAACAAGATTCTGATAATGGCAGCAGGGGCAATCGAGAGCATAATAGATGTTTTGGAATCGGGGAAGACCATGGAATCGAGAGGCAACGCAGCCGCAGCTATCTTCAGCTTGTCCATGATTGATGACTTCAAGGTAGCCATAGGAGCACGTCCAAGAGCAATTCCTGCTCTCGTCGGGCTCTTGAAAGAAGGCGCACCGACCGGTAAAAGGGACTCTGCGACAGCACTCTTCAACCTCGCAGTGTACAATGCTAACAAAGCCAATGTAGTCGTTTCCGGGGCCGTTCCATTGCTCATTGAGCTGTTGATGGATGACAAGGCAGGGATAACAGACGATGCCTTAGCAGTTCTTTCCTTGCTCTTGAGTTGTTCGGAGGGATTGGAGGAGATAAGAAAGAGCAGAGTTCTTGTTCCAATTCTCGTTGATCTTCTAAGATTTGGTTCTCCGAAAGGGAAGGAGAATTCATTGACACTTCTTCTGGGGCTGTGCAAAGATGGTGAATACAGAGAGGAGGTAGCAAGAAGGTTGCTGATGAACCCGCGAAGTATTCCTTCTCTGCATAGCTTGGCTGCTGATGGCTCTTTCAAAGCTCGAAGAAAGGCTGATGCTTTGCTCAGATTACTGGATAGGTGTTGCTTTCAATCGCATAATCAGCTTGGATAACCATGGAACAAGAATATATGTTATATATATAAAAGGGAGATCAAAGTGTATATTTATGTGGAAAAGCATATAAATGAATGTTTGGTTCATTTGTAATTGGAATTTCATCTGATAAAATTTTTGATTACTTTCGAGACCATTTCTTCTGCATTTTGTTTTGATTTAAACCAGTTTAACTCGAAATCTTTCCAAATAAACTAAATGTATTATCGATAATTAGAAGGCAGCAATCCCTAAAACATGCTTTAATTTTCCATTTTTAGAAAATCATATGGAAGAGGCTATTACTATCTAAGGGACAGAATCGATTTGAATGATAAGAGCATTGTTCCCAGAAGATGAACCTTCAAGTAGAACTTGAAGTAAAATCAGATTAGGACATTTTAGAACGGGGACTACCAAAACTTCCATTAAAATGCGAGATCAAATTCTCATCAATGTTCCCCAAATCTTCTATTCTACCATTTTACAACAAATAGGTCAATGGTTTTACAAAGCTCCTTAATTTTATTTTTATTTTTATATTTATTTTATCTTGGGAATGGGGATTCAAAGTCAAGACCTATTTGTTTAGACGGAAGAGAAAATCATATTGCAAGCCATCAATTTGTCCTCTAGCATGATCCTAATCAGAATAAAAAAATTGATGCGTTACATATACTAAAAAAATTATCTATTAAAAATGTAAAAATGGAACATATTTTATTACTCGAACTGTTCTTTTATACAAGTTACATTAGCTGCTCCAACCCATTTCCTCAATTTCTCACTTCGATCAATTTAAAATATATATATAAAATAAATAAAAGGAAAAAGACAAGAAAAGATGAGCAGCAGCTGGATTGGGTCCAAATTTTTTTGACTCGATTTAACTTGAAAATGGTTTAACTTCTGTTCAACCAATCAGTTCAGAAGGGCTCTGAGAGTACGAGGCGAGATACACACCATCGATGAACAAGGATTCATGTCTGGTTAGCTTTTGAGTTATGGATGATTACTACTTAAAACTCTACCAATTCCAACTGAATGTGCGTGCCTTTTATCTTGTAGTTCCAGTACCAGCTTCCATTGTCCATCATATTTTGTTCAATAGGGTCTAATTTGACTGCTATACCTGCATTTCCGAAGTGATGGATGAATTTGATCATTTAAGTTCGCATGCATATACATGTATGTGTAGTTTTGTATGCGAGAAAGAGATAAGTTATGATAGTCTCATCATCAATCAAAGACTCGCACTCCTGGAATATATATCTACATTGAAATGAATGCATGGTTGTAGACCACCCAATATTTTGACACTACATGAAACCCACCCGATTGCCATGTGGAGTCAATCCACATGTGATCCTCTGCAATGCAGAGGATATGGACCCATGTCAGATCAAGAGATAGCACTTGTCCATGCCTTTAGAGGAAGAGTAAGAGAAGAAAGATCAAGATCATCTTTGATCATAAAATGTTAGTGTGTATGCATTTATAAACATTCCTTGTGAGTATTATAGGTGTTTTTGACGATGATGGCACCTAACAGGATAGTCAATTTTCATAAGAATTTTAGCTTTTTGAAATCACAAGGAAAATGTAAAAGAAGAAAGAAATAAAAGAACAAATATGTGTGGAAAGTTTTGAACTCAAGAAAAAACCTGAATTTTGTGGGGTGATCTTCAATTTGTATCCACTTGGAACTTCAAATATATGATTTCCCTGTGTTAATGGACAAACAGAAAAAGAAGCTTGAACTTTCCAGCTTAAAATAGAGTATTTAGCAACAAATGAACTCTCCACAAAAACAGTAATAATAATAATAACATAAAAACATAAAACACTACGAGGACGAAGAGTACGCTATATTGTATTATTAACCTGTACTATCACAATATAGACTTTGGTGCAGAATATATTAGCCTGTATTATTATTGTACTGTTTTAAAAAGAAATAAAAAACCAAACAAATTAAATAAATATATAATGTTCTTAATTGTGCAGTCTTTTATAAAAAAAAATTATTACATTAATAAAAAAGCACTTCTTTATATTTTCATGATTTTACTCTGATTTTTAAAAATAATTTTATTATCCATAATATATTAAAGTTATTTTTTATTATAATTTGTGATAATTATTACATAATCTAAAGTTGTAGAATACTAATATAATTAAAAGTTAATGTTAAAAAATAAAAAATTAATAATATTTATAAAAAAAAAATTAATAATATTTAATAAAAATATTATGCAAAAAATAAAATAAAAAGCAAAGCGATATTGTGAACAGAGGAAAAAAAAAAGGGGGGGGGGAAGACAAAAAATGTGCAAAATGTAATACCCGGATTGTGAAACCCAACCCCACCTTGCATTATATAATGCTGCATCCGGTATATTAATTGTGAGCCCATCATTATTTTATCCCTCTCTTTTTACTTGTTAATTTGTACTAAATGCAGTATTGTATAATTTTATACTATCCCACATTTTTATTATGTGTGCCAAACGACCCCTATAGAATTATAATACCCAGGATAAAATTAAAATACCTATTTAGCAATATGCCACACACGTACTGCCATGCAAATTTTATCTAACCTGTAAGGTAACATTGGATGCCTCAAATTCAGCATTTCCATGTAATATGATCTTGCATGCCTCCAAACGTTGTACATCATGCCTCCAGTATACATTGTCCCCATGATTCCAGTCAATTCCCTCATTCAGTACTTTGACATTCTGTAATCTACACCTTCCACACCTATCCAGATGAACTTCTTTAAATAAATTTGCTACAATTCCTAACAATAAAATATAAAAAAAAGAAGAATGGAGACCACATCATACCTGTGTCCATATTGTAGAATATGTTCTCCAGTATCATCTATCTTAGTCGAGCCCATGACATTGTCATTTCCTATGATTAGACTTCCATCAAGCTGGATCAGAAGAGGAACCAATTGCATCACAATAAATGATTAGGAGAAACCTCAGTTCCATCAATCTCTCAATTGTAATATCTGTACATCCTTTTATTTCTCTTTTATCATGTAAATATTGCTTCTTAATTGTATAGAGCTAGCTGTACTATTTTCTTGTAAAGACCACCAGTGTACATACATTATATGATGTGAATGCTAAAGGCCATCGAGCCTTTATTCTTCCATTTCTAAAAGTTGTTATAATAATAACCCTGCATTTTCTAAAATTATTATCCAGTTAAAATATTACTAACCTGAACATTGCTCCACAGGAATTCTGCAACTTCTACTTGTAACTCAGAGCCCTTGGATATGGAACCATCACAAAACTGACAGATAAGAGATAGACAAAGTTGTAATATGATGCTTAGTTGTTGAAAGCTGCAGTCTTGAAATGATGAAAAGGGAAAAAATGACGAATCAAAAATGTATGTTCTTAGATGCGAAGGAAGGAAAACGTTATGTATAATTCATAAGTAATCAAGTAGATAACTTAATTCACATTCCACACCCCTAAAATAAAAATCTAAAACAGAGTTGAATGATGAAATATATCATAATGGCCATACTAAACTCACTTTTTGCCTGGTGACCTCCCAAAGTGGGCCAAGAGCAGGGTGTAGAAGAATTAAAAATGGTGGTCCAGAATCAAGATAGTTGCTATTATCTCCAATCTTCAGGTTAAATATGAAACAAAGTATCATAGGTGAAGAAGAGAATTACCACACAGATACAATATACATTTGAAATAAAATTAGTTATTACTTAGTCATTGCTCAACTGCAATGCACTGATACTGCAGAAAATTTAACAGGATGTACCTCAGGCAGTTTAATGTTGCATTGACAAAGAAGATCACGAGAATTTCTTAAGATATCCAATAGTGAACCATCAGGAGTCTGCACATGACTTAAACTTATTACACATGGGAACAAGAAATTTAGTTGCAAACTATGGTTTGGATTGAAGTTTCACTCCGTGGACGGGAAGACATTTCCAGTAAGTAATCTAACAAAATTGGCATGACATGTTTCTTAAGTTACAATTTTGGTCTTGTCTACAATTTCAAAAAGTAGATTTAATTCCATGAATTATAAGCATCTGATCAATTTTTCACACCTAGAGAACAGAGGAGACATAATCAGGTAAGTATGACCTGGTGTAAAGATTTGTCTGCATGTCTTCTTTTCTTCTTAGCAGATGAAGTAACCCTTCTTCTCTCGTTAAACACTATAAAAGTATCCAGCTCATCTGCTGAAAAAGGTCAGGCAAGTTACTGGCAAGCAGAAATGAATAACAAACATTAAAAGGAAATAATATTTTATGAATCACAATTATTAGCAACATAAACAGAAAGTATACCTTCCACCGCCTTATAACATCGAGATGAACAAGTGTTAGAAAAGTTGTCAGCAATATTTTGCATTGTGCACTCCAGCCTGCCACCAGAGACACTATTGAAAGAAAAATTTGGTTAGACTCAATAATAACTTCATCAGTGGATACTAATATTCTTATTTCTGAAAGAGCAAAAAAAAAAAAAAAGGAAAGACTTTCACTAATATTATGGGCTATAAAATTTATCATTTTCTTCACCAATAATACGAGCTATAAATTCTGACATAACCGTAAATGAGGTTTTCCACAGAAATAGTAATTAAAATTATGGGCTAAAGAAGGATCTTTGATAGAATGCCATCTAACACTGACCAAAAATGTCAGTTTTACATATAGCAGCCAAACGTTTGGAAAAGTACCTGTGTCGTTTTCCAAAATAGTCTGCAAATACAATCGATTTTTTCGTATTGAGCACCATGCCAGGTAAGCTATTTTCATTATTACTTGATCCAACCAACTCAGCAGAAGGTAGATCCACATACAAGATGTTTGTATTAGCAGGGAAATCTGCCTGCATACTTGATATCAGAAAATAAAAATACAAAGATCAATACTGGACTAATTTTAGAAATCTTATACTACAAGATACATATTGAGTGAACAGGAACATGGTTGATGAAGGAGAAACCAAGAAACTAATGAAGTGACTTCATGAGCGAATGCAAAAAAGAATTAACAATGACATCTTGATTCTGAAGATCCAATTAACAATTCAATGCTAAGAAAACATTTTCATATGAAGGGAATGCATTTTCTTACAATGGTCAATTTGACCACAAAAAGTTATAAAGCGACAAAAATGCCAATACAGTTGCACATGCAGTCATTGTGCAAATTTAAAGCACTTTTGGATACAATAGGAATATGAATTAAAGTACTGAGCAACATGAAATATACCTATTAGGATAAAGAGTTTCATCTGCTATCCCAAACTTGTCAAACTCTGTGTACTCAATGCATGACAAACCGTATGACCACCTCCCATCAAGATTTTTCTTCTCGACTAGAACATTAACTCCTTCTGTAGCCCCTGAGTTCCGCTTACATGATGCAAACCCCAGTTTCTGTGACATAAGCAATTAACATAGAAATTAAGAAAAGAAAAGAAAGACGGTCTGCATTAACTCCTCAGTTAACATAGCTACCATTCTCCATAAAGTTAACAAACTTGATAGTAATTTCTTGATGTTAATACCTGTACATTCAACCTAAATTGCAACTTAAGAATCGATAGTGTTCCATGTAGAAAAAATTTGAAAATGTACTTTCTTCTTTTGTCAAAGTAAGTTCCAATTAAAGTAGAATCCCACCTTACCATGGTGCAAACCAATCCCTGCCAACGCCAAAAGTGTCACATCTGTGGCTGCCACTACATTGCTGCAGGTTTACCCACCATTAATTGAAGAAACTAAAGGATTTCTAGTACCAAATTTGCTAACTACAGCATACCTGACTTGTCGGACTGTTGCACCTTTTCTTCCATGATCATAAAACCACTTGAAAATGCCTTTATCATAAGCAAGTTTCCATATTACGCCATGACCACCAGGCTTGCATACAGGTGCAAAAGGTTTAGTGACCAGCCATTGCCCATCTTCAGCACTAACAGCTGGAACAAGAGGCTGGCATTCACAAATTATTAATCTAGATGAGATATAATATTCATCAACAGAATGAAAGAAAATGAATCTTTCAGAAAGAAGAATAGAACATATCATTATTTGTTTCCACATAAAACCTGTTCAAAAAGTTGGAAACTTGATTGACCTCTTCCAAACCATCCAAGTCTTTCACAAAGAGAAGTAATGCGTTCATGGTTGTTCTTCGCAGAGCTTGTCATGACTGCGACAGGGGTGATACATTGTTTTCCATACAACTTGAAGTACAAAAACTCCCTAGCCTAGCATATGAAACAGACAAACATATGAGTCAGGTGATTTCATCATAAAAGAATTAATGATTCTAATGCAAATTAATGTTCTTTTCAAGCATCCAAGCCATAATCAAGTATTTTCAGGCTTGAAATATAGAGATTTTATACCTGAAGATCTCTTATAAGACCTTCCAACAAAGTCCGTCCACAATAAGGAAGCATTGCAGCAGGAAGACATTCACCTGTGTGAGGATCAACTAAACCAAGCCTGTCTGCAGAGCCTCCTAAAGGATAAATTTCACCTAGGTTTGGCAAACCCTAGAACGATAAGATGGTATAGTTCAAGACAATCTGTGGAACATCCTTCATGTTGAATGAATGATATATTAAGGTACTAACCTCAATACCCCACAAAGCAGCTTGTGATGCATATTCTGTATTTTGAGAAAGATTAAGTCCGCTAGGAGCATGAATTTCCAAATATTGGCATTCCATTATTTCATTTACATGTTTGGACCTGTTTGTTGTCCGCCTTTCAGATATTGCCTGGGTAAGAAGCTCCAGAACTGTTATCTGATATCTGCAGTATAAACATCATTAATACACTGGCAATGATGAGATGTTAAAAACCTTCTTTATTAAAGGGAAAGAGGGTATAGTGAAGCAAAAAGGCAATTGAGTAAAAAAGAAAAACAAAATCCATCTTGAATGTTTTTGCATATTAGTAAGAGAGGAAGTCCTAACCCTGATATCCACATATACCTAAAACACACTTTCTAAAAAGTATATGAATATATTCACAAATATAACAGAAAAAAAGGGAAAATTATTAATAATAAAAACAGTGTGACTAAACCTCATAATTTCGTAACATTAATCTCTTTGACAATCATTCACCAAGCTAGAAGTCAAAAAGGAAAAGAAAATGCCAATCCATTAATAAAACCAATATAGGTATGAACAGAGATTTAACAGTTATATTGGTATAAGGTTATCTTTAGATACCATAAACCATATTTAACTGGTTTTGAACTTTACTTGTCCTTTCTTATCAGGAAAGTGATTTCTCATATTCCATTCCAAATGCATAAAACCTTTTAGACAAAGTTTCAGCCGCAGTAACAATAAGGTAAAACTTCCATACTAAAAACTTCCATCAGTTCCATTAATAGTTTCTCAAGTATGCAGGTTCCAATACAGATTGATCAAACATTAAAACAAGAAACTAGAAATAGCAACTCACCCTATAATTCCTCCAATGCAGTCATAGAACTGTTCAACCTCTCCCAAATTTTTCAACAGTTTCCGCAAGTCTCTAATGTCTTCATCATTCAAAGCGAAACCAATATTAGTCTCCAAACCCTCACCACCACCGCCATTGACGTCCAATTTCTCGATTATCTCTACCAACGCATATAATGCACTCTTCACCGAACTCCTAACCGATTCCACTTCGCCGTCCACAAATTCACATCCCAAACTAAGAACATGCTCTTGCCTAGCGGCAACCAAACACTTCAACAAGAACAGCTCGTATTCACTAAAATTTAACGAAGCTAAAACCCTAAAGAATCCGTATCTCCTGGAGTTGAAGAAACTCTTCACTCTCTTGTCTCCATCAATCACCCTGACCTTCTCTTTCAGGCATTTAGAATCGGATAGTCTGGAACGAAGAGCTTTGAGCCGCGAGATTTCTCGGTGGAAATCAAAGTCCGGAGGCGTCAGCGCGTACTCTAACGGCGCGGTGGTGACGCGAGTGACATGGCAATGAGATGAAGACGACGACGATGAAGAAGAAAACGAAGAAGAAGAAGATAAAGAAAGCAGAGGTTTCGTATGGCGAAAAGAGCAATGGAAGTGAGAGTCGTTGGAGTTCTTAGAGGCGAAGGAGAAGAGCATGTAATTGTTATTGTTGTTACGAAGTATTGGAGGGGACCTCGCCATTGTTGAGAGAGTGGAAGAGAATGGCGAAGCAGAGAGAAGAGGAAGAGAGATATAAAAGAGGAAGATTCCCGGAGCATATACCAAAGCTTCTTGTTGTGGCCTGTGGGGGAGGAGAGAGAATCAACTGCCATGGTGGACGGTGAGTGTCCTAAACCTCATCCTCTTTTCACCCACATGGATTTTGCCCATTGGCTGCTTCTATTTTCTCCTTCTCTCCTTTTTTCACACCTTACACTTTCCTCGTGACTCTGTTTATTTATTTATTTATTTACTTTTTTTATATTTCTTTTTTCTTTTTTATTTAGCTACATGGTGGTGTTTTATAAACTAAAAAAGCAGAAGAACCTGCCAGAATCAGTTAGAGGTCAAAGGACTCCTCATCTGATTAGCAAGAGAAACAAAAGATTTGGGCACCCCGTCAGGGGAGAACTTCCCCACTAACAGAATGCTTAGTGGTTTTTCAGAAAAAATAAAAATAAAAAATAAAAAAAAATGCTTATTGGTGTTTATTTTCTTATTTTTCTTTTTCTTTTACTTTTTCTAATATTTTCATATATTAAGATATTTTAAAAAAGAAAAATGTGCATTATTTTATCGTAGTTAATTCATCCATTTTTTTATAAAATTCAATTTAAATACATTCTTTTAGTTTCAAATTCAAATCCTTGATCAATTGATTACTATAAATACTATACCAATTTGATCTCTTTATTTCATTTTCTCTAGTTTCAAATACAAACTTTGTCAATCAATTGAACTACTCATCTATAGAAGTGTAAATTCGGTTGCATAGCTAGGTCCGAGCATAAAATTTTAGGTTTGCATTAGACTTTTTAAGACTGAAAAGAGAATTTGGACCGGATTAGTTGAACCAATACTCTAAATTTTAAGGCCCGGTCTTCAGCCTTATGGATATCAAGCCAAGCTTCGGGCTTGAGTATTGGGCTCTGACTTCGGATTTAAGATTTAAGCCCAAATTTAAATCCAAAATTTAATTTAAAAATATTTTATAATATAAAATAAAAAATTATATTATGATATTTATGCACTTAAAATACATCATAAATTTAAATTCTAATTAAAAATTATAAGTTTTATTTTTCAATTATAATAAATTTGATCTTGTTATACATATTAAATAAATAAACTATTCAATTGCATAACAATTTCAAATATTCATATCAATAGTTTTTATACATATTAATATATACAAAACTTAGATAATTAATAATTACTTTTTATCATTTTTTATTAATTTGATATAGTTTATGATTTGAACCAATGGTTATTTAAATATATTAAAAAAATATTAGGCTAGAATTTGAGCCCACCTAAATTGGTGATTTTCGGACCAGCCCAATGGATCAGGCTTCAGACTAAGTCTATACTAAAAATTTAAAGTCCGAGCCTAGCCCAAGACGAAATTGGGCAGTTTAGAGCTTAGGTTAAATTTTGGATCATGTTTTTCGGGCGGGTTTGATCAGGTTTTGGGCTTTCCGACTTCTTTTACATGCCTACTCGTTTGTTTAACATGATTAAATAAAAATTGATAGGTTATGATAAGATATGATGAGATTGGATAGGATATGATATGATAGGACGGGATGAGAATATTTTAACCCAATTCTATATTTGGTATTGTCATTATATTAATCCTATATTATTTGGAAATATTCCAGAGATAACTCAATCTATTTGGTAAGGTTAAATAGTTCAAACTTTATTTAAAACAAAGTTTATAATTAGACTATTATAATTCAAACCAAATTATAAATTTAGCAAACAAACAAAGGACAAAGTAGACCAATCCAATTCTAGTAAACCAACATTTTATTCTTTTTTCATTTCTTTAGGTCCAATTTATGCTTGTGCAGAGTAGTCATTCACAAAAACCTCTTTGTCTTGGCCTTTCATTCAATTGACATGGAGGCAAAAGAATGTGATGTGGCATTGATTAATTGGAATGACATTTTTACCTGTCAAATTTAAGGAAAATAACGCCACGTACTTAATGTTGATGATATTTTATATCTGAAGGGTAATCTCAGATGTTTTCTAAAGGTGAGTCTTGGATGTCTTCCAGAGTGGGGTACATATAATTGGATCTTCGAAATAATAGAGTTATTAAGTCTTCCAAGGGAGTGATAAAAGCATCAGATATTCATAGTTACCTTAAAGTTTCGAGCATATCAGGTAGATTTTTGAACCTGAAAGTCTAAGCCGTAAATGTCAGATGTTGAAGAGGGTTTCCAAGGCATCTTGAACACGTGTTTAGGAAGCCCAAATATTAGTTTTGAAGCGTTCTAACATGTGCTGAAAGGAGATATAATGTTAATTGTAACTATTCTAAGCTCAATTAATTCTAGAGAAATCATAAAAATTAATCATCATTAAGAGCATTTATTAGACAGTTATAAGCTTATAAAGACATGGAAAGATACCAAGGGTATAAATAAGAGGAGAGAGTTAAAATGTAAGAAAAAAGGAATGAATAGAAAGCATAGTGGAACCAATTGTGAATTTGATAAATCAGCCAGGTGTTATGGAACTTTCGAGTCCGCATCAAAGAATTCAAGGACAGTAGAAAATTCTTTCAATCAGCCTCGTTTAGCGTCTAGGAAATCCAATACTGGTGGTTTTAGCTCCACAAAATAATACAGCGTTGGTTTTAAGGTTCAAACATCATACGAGTTGGGAGAATCGGGGAATAGCAGGACGATGAGGATAGCTAGAATGCATTCCTCTCTGAACATGTGGAATCATCTGCTCGGGCGTTGCGAGCCAGAGGTGACAAAAGGAACAAAAAGCAGATGATATAGCTAAAGCAGTTCGAGATGAGTTAAGGAGACAAAAACGGAGTCATTGAAATGAAGATGATAAATTGTTAAGAAATTTCGTGCAAACACCATTTGCAAAACAAATAATGGAAGTCACTCCAACTTCCAAAGTAAGTTTTCTATATTTCATCTTGTTCGATAGAACGCCTAATCTAAAAGATCATATTGTGAAATATCATGGTGCAATGATGACTCTAGGAATTATGAGGGATAAGTTGGAGGCTATGTTATGTAAAAACAATTCGACTTGTTCGACTCGACTAGCATGAAACCAAAGAATGCATGTTTTTTAGAGCTAAAGTTGAAAATTTAGTTCGAATGGGATACCTGAAGAAGTTTCTACCTTCGTCGGTTGTGGAGCAAGGTCCAGCAAAAGCAATTCTGATGGGGTCCAGAGGACCAGCGACAAACTTTAAGATCCAAGAAAACAAGTTAGAGGAGGAACTTGGGGTGAACGATGATGAGTTAAATTGTATGCATGGGGGCATGGCAAGTGGAGGAGAAATGATGGCAATAAAAAAGCGATATGTGCAATTGACTGAGGTGTCATCATTATCATTAGCAAATTTTAAGAAGTTAGGATTCCCTCCAATTCTATTCTCCGAAGAAGATAGGCAAGGTTTGCATTTCCCACATGATGTGGTCATCTGAGTCCACATCGCAATTTTTTTAGTTAAATGAGTTATGGTTGACGATGGCAGTTCGACAGAAGTACTTTTCTTAGCAACTTTGTGGAGAATGAAGTACGACGAATCATTAATTCAAAGATCAATGACCAAGTTAGTAGATTTTAATGGAACAAGAAGCTCGGTAATTGGAAAAGTTGTGATGCCAATGACTTTACGAAAAAAGACAATTTTCTGCACTATGATGGTGGTGGATAATGAGTCACCCTATAATGTAGTTTTAGGAAGACCTTGAATTCATCAGATGGAAGCTGTGACGTCATCTTTACATCAAATCTTGAAGATTCCAAAGAATGATGTAGTTGAAATGGTGAGTAAGATCATAAGATTGTTCGGACGTGTTATGTGGATTCAGTGAAAGAAGTACCAGAGTCTTCAGGGACTAAATAGCTATTAAAGGACTTTGGGATCATGACAATGAAGTTGCAAAAAGACATGAATGTTATAGAAGAGGTACTGTTAGATCTCGAGAAGCCAGATAAGACAATCCGAGTAGGGTCTGGGTTGACGATGGAAAAAATGTCAGAATTGATTGCATTTTTTAAGAAAAATATGAGTTGTTTTGCATGGGACATGAATGATATGCCAGTAATTGATCCGTAAGTCATTACACATGAATTGAATGTGGATCCAAGCTTCAAGCCGGTGAAGCAGAAGAGAATGAGATTTGCATAGAAAAAGAATCGAGCAGTCAATGAGGATGTGGATAGGTTGTTGGCGAACAAAATGATCCGAGAAGTATATTATCCACAGTGGCTAGCAAATACAGTGGTAGTCAAAAAGAAAAATGGGAAAAACCGAGTGTGCATGGATTTCACGGATTTAAATAAAGCTTGTCTGAATGATAGTTTTCCTCTTCCTATCATTGACCAGCTTGTCGATGCAACAACATAGCATGAGGTAATGAGTTTTCTATATGCATTTTCATGGCATAACCATATTTTAATGCATCCAACAGATCAATAGAAGACTTCATTTATGATGGAGAGAGGAACATATTGTTACAAGGTTATGCCCTTCAGGCTAAAAAATGCTGGAGCAACATATCAGAGGTTGCTTTCTTTCTCATGAATTGAAGTTGAAAGTGAATTATCATGTCATATTGTTGAGAAATATTAATCTTTCAGTGGGACTTTGCAATGGAACACGATTGATATGTCGAAGGTTTGATCAAAATATCATAGATGCTGAAATTAGTGTTGGAAAGCATAAAGCAAAATTTCTTTTTTTTTTTTTTGTTTTTACTGAGGTTACTATTTATTCCTCTATAAAATGTGAAAGATGCTTTTTTATTTCAAAAGAAAACAGTTTCCTATTAGATTGTATTTTGTTATGACAATTAATAAAGCTCAAAGGGCAAACGCTAAACTATGTTGGTGTTTATTTGAGAGAGCCTGTATTTTCACATAGACAATTATATCCAGCTTTGTCTAAAGCTAAAACGGGTGATTCAGTTAAAGTTTTTGACTATGAATATTTGATGAATAAAAGAGATTGTAGGTTGACAAAGAATATTGATTTTCAAAAATTATTATCATTGGTAAATTATTAGAAATGATTATTTTAAATCAATTATGTATAATGTATTTGATTTATTGACTGCCACATTAATGTGAGTTTTCCTTATTTTCACTTTATAATTTAAAATAAATTATTTTGTATTTCAGTGAGTTTTTACAGTTGATAATATTTTAATATATATTATTATTATTAATTTTTTAAGAGAATCAACTTGTATATAATCAAGAAGAAAAAAATACATGCTTCAGTTTTTTATACAAAGATTGTAGTAAATAGATAATACACTTAATTGCATCTTATTCAGTTGATTTCTATTTTTTTTACATTAAAATAAATTAGATTATATCATTATTTTAATTTTAAATACATTAATTTAATTGTCTGTCAATTTCAAATTTATAATCACGTTAACCACGGCATAAATACCTAATAACAAAATCCAAAAAAAAGAATAGGTTTAAGCATATATTTTTTTTTAAGGCATACCATCATACACGCACATATATAGTAATGTCATGTATCCAAACTCCTAATAATAATAATAATAATAAAATTTATTCATTAATTCAAACAAATTATTCATTAAAATTTACTATACGAAATAAAGTTAGGAGAGAAAACGGAAAATAGAGGGCATCAATAGCTTATTAAAAAAAAACTCTAAAAAAAATCTCAAAAACTTAATATTTACAATAATTTAGTAACGAGTACTGCTTCAGTCTAATAAACAACATGGCATAAATTCTATGGAAAAAACAAATAAATAATTTTAACATAATTAATCCTATACGGCCTCAATGACTAAAAAAAAAATAGGGTAGGAACATGACTTTGAAGATGATCTTCTCATGTTGAGAAACTGTAAACACAAAATTAGTAAAATATATAAATATGTTTATTAAATATAAAAACCACAAAATAAAAACAACAGCAACAAAAACAAACACCATAAATTACTTATATGGTTTCAGTGCTGTTGAAAATAAAAGTATATTCAAACAACATGCTTAATTTGGAGTTGGGACGCTTCTAGATTTTCAGCTTTTTAAGTGTGATTGTTGGTATCGATTCCAGTTTCAATGTGAGAAAAATGAGTTATCTTTTTTCAAGAATATTGTAAATCGATCATAGTCCAAAATCGTTGCTTTTTTTTTTTTTTTTCCATATTTTCCATAAAATACTTCTTCTATCCAATCACTATAATTCATTTTAAAGAGAGAGATTTTCTTGTTAATTTAATGCAGAATTTCTTCTTCGTTGATTGAATCGGTTGTGTCTTGGCTGAAGAAAAAGTGACAGATTATTTGCCTCCCTCCCATAGCACACACACACACACATATATATATATATATATATTAGAAGTGAATTAGCTTTATGATTAATTGAAGTCCTAGCTAGAGTTGAATTAAATTTTGATTGGTTTGAGAGGGTTATGATTAATTGAATTCTTAGCTAGCTAGAGTAGTGTGATTAATTTTGATTCATATATGATTCACTCTTCTTACATATACATTTAATCTATTAAAATATCTATAGTTATATATCTGTCATTATTTAATTAGTTTATAATTATTTAAATTTATCTTTTTAAAAATTTATTTATTTATATTATATTCCTATATTAATCAATTAAATAATAATAAATATATACAAGTATTTTATATTTTATATGATAGATTAGATGGTAGCTCAAATAATATAGCTCATTCTTTGGTTTGTTAACTATCAAAATTATTATTCATCAAAAACTATCAAAATTATTTTTTAAGGTTTTGAGAGCCGATATAGATATATGGGCTTGATCATCATTCATTATGGACCTATGTGCATAACAATTTTTTTTTTTCATGTCTGCATTACATTTTGTTCAGTGATTGAAGGCATATAAATTTTCTTTTTCCTTTTTTTTTTTATTTTTTTTTTTATAATTTTACAACTTTGATGACTAAACACAATAATTCTTTTTGAAATTAGATTTTAACAATTACAACAACCTCAAAAAAAAAAAAAGATATATTTTCGTTGATAAATTGTTGATAAAGTGGGGAAGAGGATTTTATAATACCATAGAAACTTAGGATAATTTGTGCTTATAATTTCTTTTTTTCTTTTACAATATATATATTAGTCACGGATAAAAAAAATTAAAATTTTCTGCGAAATTTCAGCGAAATTTCAATTTTTTTTTTATATGGAAATTATTTCCTACTTAAAAAAGGGTAAAATTTCTATAATTTTCATCAAAATTTTTGATATTCCTCTAATATTTCTGCGATATTTACGTCGAAATTTCCATGATAATTCTTTCACAGTTTGCTTAAAATTTCCATAATTTTCTTGATAATTTCCGAAATATCCATGGAAATTTTGAATATATTCATTAATTTTTTTATAAAATTTTAAAAATATTATGGATTTCTATAAAATTTTAAAATATAATATTTTTTTAATATTATATCATATATATCAATGAATTAAACTGGTTCATTTAGATGTTTCAAGAGTGATCGCTGAAGAAGTAGGTTCTAGTAGTGTTGATTCTTTTCGAAAGCTTATAAGATAACCAACTAGAACTCCTTTTGCTTCAGCCCTTTCTAAAGGTATATGTTCAGAATTTCGAATTATTAATAGTAACTCTCTTAAGCGGTGATATCAATGAATATTCTTGTGAAATTATACATAGTTAAGAAAGAGTCACCAATTCAACAAATATTGAATTCATTTAGCGATAAGAGTATTACACTAATGCAATGCAAGATAAATATTATGAAAGTAGAGAATGTAGGCCTAGAATTACTGTTGTAGAAAAAACTATACATGTAGAAAAAAATATACAATAAAAATATCACAGCAAAAAAATGAACTTTTTAAGATGAATATAACCCTTATTCAATTGATGCTTATGGAATGACATCAAATAAAAACTTATGTATATATTCTCGAGTTCAACCATCAACAGACAACAATTATGCATAGAGCCAATTAATATCATATCCATATCATGACTATCAACAAAGACAATTAGATGTAATGTTATATCCATATGGTTGACATATTAACAAGTACATGCAAAACTAATCAAGAAAATGCATTTTTTATCAATATTTTTTTCAATATATTGTTAAAAATGAGGAAAAGAAAGTGAGCAAAAAGTTTCAACAACCAAGAAATTCTATGTGGTATTGAATAATATTTAAGTAATTATGTATTTGTAATATTATTCTAATTAATGATTAATTTATTATTTAATATATTATTATTTTTATTACTGTCAGCGAGTATTATATGTCTCTTGATATGAGAAATATGATTTTGACTCAATATTTTTCAATTTTTATAGTTAAATTGATAAAGTATCTAATAAATAAACATATACTGAAGTTTCATTAATTTTTTTTTATATTTTTCTATAAATTTCCGTCATTTCCGTCATTTTTTTTCGTATTTTTATCGATATCGATATTCTGTCGATATTTCCGTATTTTTTACTTTTGATATTTTCATCCTTGATATTAGTAAGGTTTTTCATGTAAAATATTTTCAAATATAATTTTTTTGATCTTTTATTTCTTGTCACAATTATTTATATTGTGTATGGATTTAAATTTATTTTTGGTGTTAATTTGCTCGTATTTTATGTGTCTATTAACTCCTATAGTTGATATTATTTATTTGCTCTATACTATCTATCTTTTAACTTTTTCAGGTGGTATCTTTTGTGAAGAATTTCAGCAAGCTATTTATATAAATATTTACATGATTGTGTGATTATTAGAAATTTGGAAGATTTCATTATTTTAGCCCGATTTGAAGTTTTTTCAAAAAAAAAATAAATATGTTGTAATTAAATTGAGTCTATGGTCAATAAAGTTGTCACATTGTTAAAAACTTATAGAAAAAGCTACGACATGTAAAACTGAGAAATAGTACAAAGCTATAATGTCTTGATTTTTAAAAAGTTCCACTTGAGATAAAATAGCATGTCTAATTATTACA
Organism: Ochetophila trinervis; assembly: GCA_003254975.1. Taxonomy (NCBI): domain Eukaryota; kingdom Viridiplantae; phylum Streptophyta; class Magnoliopsida; order Rosales; family Rhamnaceae; genus Ochetophila; species Ochetophila trinervis. The sequence continues at coordinate 72,051 of QANX01001367.1, forward strand.
TATGATTTTTTGAATTACTTAAAAAAGGGCTAAATAATTTAAACTTTGACCAAAAATTTAATATTTATGCAAAATTGCATATATTTATATTGGGAGGAGAATTAACCCTAGAAGACTACCTATGAAGTTTATCATTATATGGATAATAAAAAATATAGTAGATATTTTGTAAATAATTTTTTGTTTTGTTTTGTAATTGTAATCAACTCAAGGTTAGGTTACATTTTTGTTATGTATTATTGATAAACATTACAATTAGACTTGTAAAACCAAGAAACAGTAATAAGCTATAATGTCTTGATTTTTAAAAAGTGCAACTTGAGATAAAATAGTACGTTTAATTATTACATATCATTTTTGAATTACTTAAAAGCAGGCTAAATAATTTAAAATTTGACCAAAGATTTAATATTTATGCAAAAATGCATATATTCATATTGGGAGAAAAGATTAACCCTAAAAGACTATCTGTGAAGTTATCATTATATTGATAATAAAAAAATATACTAGACATTTTGTAAATCAATTTTTTTTATTTTTTACTTTTGGTAAAATCAACTCAATATTAGGTTACATTTTCGTTATTGATAGACATTATAATTTCCACCATTTGCATATCTATTTTCATTAAATGAAAGTTATATTTTTAAATGTTGTGTTTTTGCATGGTAGTCTCAAAATACTTGCTCATAAAATCATAATAATTATAGGCTTTGTTACATAAAAAACAAGCTATACGAATTTAACAAAAAAATTACATGTTAAACAAATATAGGTCAAACATATATATTATGCCCAATTTCTTTTTTTTGCTAACATATTCAATAGTTTGTTCGCACAAATGCTATGGATTTAACGTAGAAAACTATCACTACCATATTGTTTTAGTAAATCAAGTGATGGGTTTCCGTTTTCTTTCATCCCTCCATAGTTATTTTTGCTTGTTGAATTTTTTGGGAATTGATTCTTTATGTTTGTACTGAATATCTAAATATTTTCATTCTCATGACTTCTTTTTATTTTTGTTGATTAAATATATATAATATATCCTTTGCATGATTTTTTTTTTTTTTTGTCTTTTTAGGTCTAATTTTTATTTTTGGATGTGAAAATAGATCTGCAGAGAGGTGTAGTGGTAGTAAGGGTGTTAGTTTTGGTGCTTAGGCCAAGTTTGGTTTCAGCTATAGATGCAGTTCACTTGATAATATTGTTCTGAAGAGACTTCGCTTTGCAAACAACTTCATTCTACTAAGAAACTCCAAATCTTTTTTTTTTTTTTGGTTTCAAGTTTGATTATTTTTTTGTTTTCCTTTTTGTTTTTTTTATGGAGGTTTTTCATATTTTTTAAAGTTTGCATTTGACATTTTAATGTACCTTTTTTTACTGGGAGTTTCATTTTGTTAGTTTTAGAAGCTAGAGAAGGGATGATAATTTGAAGAAAAGGGAAAGGAATAATTTTAAAAATCTTTTAAAAAAATAATTTGGGTGTGATATCTAGTGGAAAACACAATCAATAAGTTTTTTTTTAATTTTTTTTAAGGGATACCGTAGAAATCATGGAATTGTAAATAAAGATCGAGTTTTTAACATATGTAACACTATTTTTTTAGTGGATTTTAAGCATTGCGGTCTTTGGTTACAATGGAAATTTTTGAAAAATTGATTTTGTGTCTTATGCTCTATAGCATCCCTAAAGTGAAGATAAGATTTCTTAGGTGCTAGCAATATTGTTCTTTGTTGGATCTTTGGTTACAATGGAAATTTTTGAAAAATTGGATTTTGTGTCTTATACTCTATAGCATCCCTAAAGTGAACATAAGATTTCTTAGGTGCTAGCAATATTGTTCTTTGTTGGATTTCGCTAATAGCAACCCTTTTGTAGCTAGAAAATACTAGGGGTGTGCAAAAAAGCTGACAAATTAATGAAACTGACCGATCTAATTCAATCCAATTTGTTTGAATTGGTTATTTTAGTCTTATTGGATTGGATCGGTTTTGAAAATTCAAAATCGACTATTGGATAGGTTCAGCTCAGTTTCTAATGTCAAAAACTGATACAGCCGATCCAAACCAAACCAATTACCTTTTAATTTTTAGAAAAATATGTTTTATTATGTGATTTTTTTTTATTAGTAGATTCACTATTTTACTATGAATCTACACACACTCAATTATTTAGATAAGGTTTAAGGCATTATATATATTCTCTAACATTCTCTCCCCAATAATTTTTTAAATAAGCATAATTTTTTTTAATCATTTATGTGTTAGGTTTTGAAAAGAAATGTAATTTTTAAACAAATTTTAAGCCCAACAAGTTTTTGGCACAAAAAATAGCCAAAATGTCAAAGATTCAAAGTAAAAAAGCTCAAAAATTAAATTTAAAAAAATCCAAAAAAATTAAATAAAAGTCCAAGCCAAATCGATCAAATTCAATTACTAATTGGATTAGATTGGATTTGATGTATGGATCAGACCGGATTGAAAAAAATAAAACCGTTTACTAATTGGATTGGATTGGCTATATCTAAAATATGTCAGTTTCGAACTAATGAACACTTCTAGAAAATATGAGGAAGAGAACTGATTTATTTTGTTTATTTATTATTTTTCCATAGTTTCTAAATGGTGAAAACTCCAAAGCTGTTTTTTGTTTTGTTTCTTTCTCTCATATTTTCTCACCCAAAAAAAAGAAAATAAGGATTATGAATTTTCACCGTCCATAAGTTACCAATGAGTGTAGAGTATGTTTGCTTAATAAAATCTGATTCTGAGTGTTAATTTTTTTTTCGGTGCTTCTAGGTATATCTGGGCCTTTAAAGCAGAAGTAATTTGATTTACTAAAGCATATTCCATCTACTTTGGAAACTTGAAGCTTTGAGGCATGTATAGATCTTATTGAGAACAATCAACCATTTTGAAATATTGTTCACATTTGAGCAAAGAAGCAAATGCCAAATGAACCAGGAGAAACAAGGGTAAGCATCATAAAATGCTCTCTATTTGTTGTTTTTTGAGAAAGAGGGAGGAAAGTAGAGGAAATTGTAATATGTTAAAACTCTTTTTCTTAGTCTTTGTTCTGATTTGTGATCTCCATCATTCTTTCACTGAAAGTTGATTTTGAGTCTTGGTTAGCTCTCTATAAAGATATTTGGATTTTATATATGTATTGCTCCAATCCTAACTAAAATCAATTTTCTTTTTTTGAGATTTAAATTTGCATTTTTTCTTTATAATTTTTTCCTATATGTGACTGAGAGCTGTTTGGTAGAAAATTAAAAGGGAAAAAAATGATTCTCATTTGCATTCCTCAGCTGTAGGGAGGAAGGAGGTAAAGATGTAATTGTGCATTTTAGGCATTTACCCAGAGAAAAAGATCATTCTCTGCTAATTTCATATCACTGTTCTCTATGAATAAATAGTAGTAACAAACTTGTCTCACTGTTGGTAAGATATATTAAAATTACTTGTCAAGAAGATATAAATGAATTTACATTTAAAAAATAAAAAAGAAACACTGCTATATATAGCTAGCCAAGCCTATATAAGATACCCAATTTCATTTTCTCTCTGGATCTCTTTCTCTTCACTAAGCTCAAAGTACCCCATAGATAAAATATTAAACTGATCTAGTTTAACAATTGTTAAGGCATTGTGGTCGAGTAAGAGGTGTTTCTTTTATGTTTTTTTATGGTGGTTGTTGTATGTGATGTCACTTTTTTTTCATTATGTGTACAAAACTGATTGCTTTAATTTATTTATATATATAGTCAAATGCCTGTATTATTATTGGTTAGTGTAGGTTTCTTGTTACATGTGTTTGCTTTTAATTTTAGCTTTTTAAAATTGGGGGAGAAGATTGAAATGTGAAGCAGAACAAAAAAGGCAAGCAGACAAGGATCAAGATTAAACCGTACACGGAGATCAAGCAAAAGTGTGATTTTGTTTTTGGTAATGTTTGCGCGTGCAATTTTTGGGTGGTTGTCTTGTATTCTTCATTTCTGTTGTTTTGATTTGTTTTAAGTGTTGATTATATTTTTTTTTTGAAAAAAATTACTTTTATATTTTGTTTGTGTATGGGTTTGATTTAGTTAGTTTTTTGTGTAGTGATATATTTTGTTTGTGGTTTTGTTTTTTGGGTGTTATTTAAGTTTGTGTTGGAACGTTAGGGTGTAGAAAAATGAACGGCAAGAGAATGAAATGGAATCCTATTTGCATTTTTTTTTCACAAAGCAATGAAAAATTTAATAATTGGATAATTAAATAGTACATATTATAAATAAAAATTGCATGGATCAACATTCTTTCAGCTCAAGTCCACTCAACTGTAGGGAAGAAGATTTAGTCTTTTATATTCGTAACATAGTTCTAAAAGTATTACGCATTTAATTGATAATAATGATAACAACACAAAAAAATAAAATAAGGTACAAAAAATACATGAAAATTTTTACCAAGAGTTTTCAAACTCTTTTGCTCATTCTTGGAGCTCATATTTATTGTCATTGATGTCTTCAAGAACCTAAGATAAACCACAATAAATTATATGAGAGATGTTCTGCAGAAAATAAAAAGGAAAAGAAAATAAAAGCAAATCATTTTTTTTTGCTCTTTTTGACGATTGCAGTGTGAAGTCACTTTTTTTTTTTTTTCAGTATCTAGACAAAAATAGTTGCTTTAATTTATATATATTATGATTTACTTTCCTTTCCTTTTTTTTTTCCTATATTTGAATGATTCATGGAAGACCAGTTAAGAGCTGTTTGGCTGATAATAAGATATGTGTTTCTCATTTGCATTGTTTATAACTTTTCTACATGTGGTTGATTTTTGGAAGAGCATGTTCTGAGATATGTTTTGGTAGAAAATAAGAAGGGAAAATAAAAGAAGCTAAAAACCATTTTCTTTTCTGCTTTTCTGCTGGTTGTAATATGTGAAATCACATACATATCAGTTATTGTGTTGGAGTAAGAGACTTGAATGGAGGATATGATTGCTAGGATTCTTTTGCATTCCCAATCAATTATTCTTTTACCTTCTTATAATAAATTTTACATTATTATTTTCATTTAATTATTAATCTACCATTTATGATACTAATGAATTTTAATGGAAAAGAAGAATTAGAACATTTCACATTCTCTATATAATCATAAATGATAGGACCCAAATCGCCTAGATCCTGCCTGCATGACTTAATATTTATATTAAACCATTAAGGAGTCATGTAACTCCACCAAAAATTATTAAATAAGGACAAATCGATCAAAAAGAGAATGATTCTATGGTGCCATAAATTTTATTAAAAATTTCGGCAGCAATTTGTCTGTTTTTGGAACATTCCCCAAATACATAAATTTATAATTCCTGCAAGAAAACACATTCATATACATAATCTAATCTACCAGCATCATTTCCAGACACCTCAGTAAATAATTTCAACATTTAAATAAATACATCGATTGTATTTTTCGTAGCTGGACTCAGTCTAAAAATTGAGCTACCTACATACTCTTATTAATAGGGATTAAGTTATCTGTAGTTTTTAACTAGATTTTAATAATTTTCTACTCATAGGCATACTCAAATCCATGACCACATACCAACATCGTCTTCAACATAAACTCAATGTTTCGTATAATCAAATCCCAACATGTACAAATCCATCATAAAATCATAAACTAAGTCAATAATTATAAGGACATGCTTTCCTTACCAAAGCTACATTCGTTAGCTTTCCAAATATGAAAGCAAGAGAATGTATGTATAGACATACGTAACAAATAGAATTATTATAGCTTTCAATTAATATTAGAATAAGTAATTCTATAAATAAACTTCAACTCCCCAAGAAAAGCTTTTAATTTTTTTTTCTTACAGTTGCAAAGTTAAAACATGCTTAAACCAACTAGTAAGAAATGATCAATTGCCAGAACCATTAATAAAATTTCATAAAATATTTAAAAATCATTGCGTTGCACATATTCTCAAAAATGTTAAGCCGATGGGCCACAACCCTTAGCTTTATTTCCAAAGATCATTAAATCATTATAACACGATTTATGGGCAAAAACATAATTTAACAATATCCTTTAAAACCACATATCAATCACCAAAACCTTAAAAGAAATTCCAAAAGACATTTAAATTTATTTTGCCAAATGTATTCTCATAAAAATGCCGAGTAGAAAGAACACAGCCCTTAAAGATCAAATAGGTGGGCTACAACCCATAAATTCAAAAATCAATCTAAACCATAAATCAATGATCATATATCAAAACTGGTACCATAAAATGTCAAGTAGATGGGCCACAACCTGTAAAATCAAATACCATGTATCAAAACTAGTACCACACTCTAGTATCGTGCCGTGTGACTCTCAGAGTCCTAATGGCATCACAGGTGGGGGGAATGGGGTAACTCATCACGATGGACTGGCGTCCCAAATACGTCATGGCAGGATCCTCATCATCTATCTCCCGACACGTGTCCGCAGCTGAGGATGGCATAATATAGTAATAAAATATCATAATAGTGTGCCATGTGACCCTCAGCGTCCTGATGGCATCACAGGCGGGGGAAATAGGTATAACTCATCACGACGTACCGGTGTCCCAAATACATCATGACATGATCCTCATCATCTCTCTCCCAACACGTGTCCATAGCAGATGATGGCATAATATAATAATAGCGTGCGTAATAACCAACATATCTCAATCAACATATCGATACTGTATGGTACTCCTCAAAATCATTTCCAAAATGATCCATCATCGGATTTCATCAATTTCTCAAATCTTTTTATTTAAAATCAATTTTTCAAAATCTTCTATTTTGGAAAATTTTACGAAAATATTCAAATCTTTCGACTATCTAAAATTTGCCCCAAAAGTTCTTAAATTTCACAAAAACCACAACTTTTCTTTAAAATTACCATTTTCTACGAAATTACGAAAAATATCTAAAATTTTCATAAATTACCAAATAACTATTTTAAACACAGATTTCATATTTATTTAAAATAAATATGAGTTATATTAAAATCACAAATACAGATAAAAGTATGGATTCAATGATCCATTTAAATCCACGTGCCATATTTAAATAGCATAATTTAAATGCACAAGAAAAACCAATTGAAACAAATCGAATGCAATTTAAACACTTTCTTTCTTTAATCCACATACACAGTAAAAATAACATAAAATTCTAACTTAGTGACTTATCATTTCCCAAGCAAACTTCCACTTTTGCATTCAGACTAATACAATTAATATAATCCCACTCTAGGTTCCAAAACATAAATTTTAAACAAAATCCAACAATTTCAATTAATCTACAACCAAGATATGAATCAAATCGTGTTTTCATATTTGTACCCCAACTTAATATTATTCGGAACATCAAATCCATCCCCACACTATGATCTATCTACACTTTGAGTGTATATATACATATATATATATGTATTACGATCATAATACATTTCTCATGGATAATTCAAATACATGAGGAATTCAAATCCACAAACCATAATTGCCCTAAACTTATGAATTTCAATATTGAAATTTGCTACTAACAATCATTAGCAACTTAATTGCTTCAAGAATTATCACAAATATTATGCAATGACATTCAAATGTTCACAAATATCCAAATCTAGCTCAAAATTAAGTAAATTTCAAATACTCAACAATAATATGCAAATTGTATATCAAGATGAAGCTTGAGAAAAGTATAACACAATGGTCAACTCAATTTACCCAATTTCCGCCGGTGGTGGCCGAAAGATGGCTTGAAACTCACGGGCAAAAGGGCTCTCCTCATTCCGCTCAAACCAGGGGGAATTTCGCCAAATTGATGATAAAAATGGGTTCCTAGGGTCCAAATTAGAGGGAAAGAAGTTGACCCATCGCTGGAAACTCATCAGAAATCGGCGAGCGGAGGCATAGAGCACTTACTGGATTTTTGGTGTTTTTCGGCGATCTGGGCGGCTCCACGGGCTATGATCGGCATGGTTGGGTAGAGGAGATTGTCAGCTTCGATTCTCAGGTAGTTGCTGGCCAGATTCGGTCGGCTATTGGCCGTTGCCGGCGGAGGAGGCTGAGGCACAGGGTGGGGTGGTCTGCGCGTGAGAGGACTGTTGGGGAGGGGGGGGGGTGGAGGTAAGAGGTAAGGGCAATTTTATAGTTTCTCATTCTTTTAATTACAGCATTTGAAAAATTACCAAAATGCTCCTCACACCGTTTTAACCATAACTTCACGGTCTTAGCTCATAATCGAACTTACTACTAGTCTACGAACTTGTATCGATGAGCTCTATGTTACGGTACCACGGTCAAAGCCAAAATCTAAATTCCATAAAAGTCATAGGTGGGACCCATACTCGGTCAACTAGTCAAACATGGTCAAATTTGAGAATTTTTACTATTTTCTCAGGACGGAATGTTACAATAAATTATGTAATTTAAAATTTAAAATTGTGATTTACGCTACCAACCTTGTTTATAAACAAAATAAACATTGTTTGTTGGGATAAAAAAATATTTATAGTGAAGTATTTATTCTTTGTAAAAAAGGTATTTATGAGGTATTTAATTATTTTTTCTGGTTTAGAATATCAAAAGATTTTTATTTGTGAGATTGATAATAAGGTTAATTGAATTAATTACATTAATAGTTTCATCTTCAAAGATTTAAATTTAATTTTTTTAAAAAAATTGATATTTATTATACTCAACAGGTGGTAGAAGATGTATAGATTGTTTGATATTTTCGTAATAATACCAAACCAAATTTGTATATATAAGGATTTTGATATGGTATTCCACTTGCTCACCATTTCCTTATTAGAAAAACATCCACTCCCATGAAGGTACAACTTTTATATTTCAATTTTGAATTTAAATTTATGAGTTTCAAAGGTTCAAAATATCATATGATTTCTTTTGTGAGATATATGATGAAGTTAATTTAAATGCATATACTAATTTGTTTATACATCCTCAAAACTTGATTTTTTTCAAAATTTTTCTACATGTTATTATCCATTAAAGTCAGTTTGGCTGCATATTTGGTTTGTTAATTTACTAGTTAGATTGTCTTATTTTATTGAAATTCCTTCCTTTATTGAATATCAATATTTAAAACTAATTTTGTCCAGCTTAAAATGATACCGGTAATCAAACATTTAATGGATATTACTGTTGAAGATAGAGATTGGATTGCAAATGTAATTTTTGTTGAAAAGGGAATGCCACTCGACTCTAAACAAAGTCAAACAAAATTTCAGATATATGTATTTGCAGATAATGAGGTAATTTCTAATTTGTTTATAAATTATTTTGTTTACCATTTAGATAAGCTTTTATAATTATCATATTATCTACATTCATTTAGACCACGAAGGTGAGTTGCTCTCTTATGCTTCATACACAATATAAATATATCCATATATTTTGATTCATTGATTTAAGCTTTTTTTACTCTTAATTCATTGATTTTTTTTTGTTTTGTTTTAACTTTTATATTTCAATACATGTTATTTAGACGGTTGCTTAATGGTCTAACTTTACTTATATATTAGTTTTAAGGCTTAATTATAATAAAAACAATGTCATTTTTATTTTTATCACAAATAAATAAATTAATATATATTGTTCACCTATAAGATGACTAATTATAAGTAATTTTAATAATTCAATATATATAATAATAGTAATTAATTATTTTACTTAATTAAATTAAAGTTAAACGTAGAGAGTTTTGATTGATCAATCTCACTCACATCGCAAATTCGGTAAACTTGTGAAGAATTTTATTCTAATTATTAATTTGTAATTTAATTTATTATATATGTTTTTATGTGCTGTTTTTTTTGTAAGGGTCACTATATATCATCATGTATCTTTAATTACAACTCATGAGACAAAAAANAAAAAAAGTCTTAATCATAGGATGTTATATAAAAGTGCATGTAGATGTTATATGTATTTTGCATATATAACATACTTTATTAACTTTAAAAAAAATTCATCATAGGATGAAAATACTGAATTTAACTATGTGGAATCAATATGTTACAAATGAATGTGCTGAGCTTGTTGCAATTATCAGCAAAAATTTACAATGTATACAGTGTTCTTGAAAAGGTGATACAATTTTGAATATTCTTGGGTTTCAATTAAGAAAAAAATTACATTGATATAATGTTGACATTTTTTGGTCTTCCCTATATCATCAAAGAAGCTTTTGGATTGAAGCAAAGGTAAAAATCACAAAGATGGACCAAATATTTTGTTATATGTCTTGAAAGGCATTCTCCATAGAATCTTCAGTTTGTCTTCTCAGTCTTTTTTCATATGCTTCAAGAAAGCCCAATAATTCTGCTTTTGTTGATTTTTTTATATTTTTAGATTCTTCAATAGCAGCAATAATTGCATATATTTTTCTTTGCAACTTATTAAAATATTTTCTAAGCACTTTCTTTTCAAAGATAGCTTCTCTATAGGTTCTCATTTGATTTACTACTTCCTTTATTCTTGAGTTATTATCTTTAGCAATCTCATTGTCTTTTTCTTAGAGTCTGTAGTTTAATGGCACGCACCTTAATATGCATATGCCTCATTTGCACTTGTAGCTACTATAATTCTTGGAAAATTAATTTTTTTCTATCATGGCTTGTTGCAGAACAAACATTGCTTGAGAATTTTTTTATTGATTCTCATCAAGCTCTTTCTTTTGAACATTGTTTAGACTAGTAATGTCAGTAGAAACAGTGTAGCCCTTACTAACAATATCTCATAGTTTTTTTTTTAAATTTAAAATAAGTGGTCCTTTTAATAAACCAAGAATCATAGTTTTTACCATAGAAAAATATGACTAGGATTGTCAAGTGGAAGTTGTTGATGGCCATGATATATGGAAATAACTACACCCAATTTTATGAAAGAACCAAGCTATGACCACTAATGGTTTTTGATGAATGGGTTAATGAGTGTTTTGCTTAATTTAAAGAAAGATGAGAGTATGGGACACAAATTGTTGTTGTATTAATTTATGAGGATAGAAATAGAAGATCGAAAGGCAATTATGGGCTAGTAAAAGTAGCTGATTAGTTCAAAGTTTTCATCTCACATGCATGAAGCCAAAGCTTCCTATATATAATTGTTCATGTCGGTCTATTAGCCAACTTCAGTTTTTCATTAAGCTTCTAATATGTTGGTTGATCAGAAGCTAAAGATATTTTAACATCAATTCTAAAGTTTTTTTCTTAATGCATAAATTTATAGTAAAATCTAGATAACTCTAGGAAACTATTTGTTAAATCAATTTCTATAACCTTCTAGAATTGCACAACACTTATTTCAACAAAGAGATTGAAGCCATATTGATAGGACCCGACTTAAACAATCATGCATGAATGGCTTAATATATATATATATATATAATTAAGTCATTAAGCAGTTATTAAAACATACCATTCCATAGAAACAATATTAAAACCTCTTGATGCCATAAATTTTAAAAAATTTGGCAGAGTCTTGTTTGTTTCTTGAAGCAAGAATACTTCTAAACCATTAAACCACCTTAACTCCTCCTTACTCCATGCATCCACAACAACAACAATTCATGTAATCTCAAAAATAAATATCAACGTATTAATTCTACTTATCAAACTTATAATCATCAACTTAGTCCATAGAATCAAATAACAAGGTTTAACTAACAAAATTCATAAAATCCCAAAATAAAGTTTGGAAGTTACTATTAACCTTCAAGGTTCTTAAAACATATCTACTTTCTGAGGCTATGACTAACTCTATGTCCTGAGATTGCCAAAAGCAGCAAGAGTAATCACTAGAATTGTTTGAAAAAGGGAAGATGGAAGGAGTGAGTACTTTCATACTTAATGAGTGAAAATTAGTAGAGAATTAAATATAGTTAGCATAATATATATATATATATATATAAGATTTAACATATGTAAATATATAAATACTCAAATTTTTTTAAAGATATTATTATATAAAATAAAACACAGTAAAATAATATATTTCATTTCATACACACATATATATACATATTTGATCATATAGAAGAAAAATAACTTTACTGAATAAATTCTTAGGGCATCAAAGTTTAACTAGGAAAAAAGGGAGCCACACGGCGCATGTGAAAAACAAATCACCACATACTGGGCACGTAAACTAACCATTCCAATGAAAAAACAATAGCTACAAATGTAAATGAAGAACAAATCAGCACAGCACATAGTGGGCGAGAAAGCTAACCACTTCAGTGAAAAACAATAGCCATAGACATATTGAAGAACAAATTAGCACATACCGGGCGGGTAAACTAACCATCCTCTCTACTACTTGGTGGATAAATCCATGATCCAAGTACAAGACAATGCCGAGTAATCTCTCGGCAAAAATTCGACTATACCCACCATATTGGGCCGAACTTGCTCCAGGTCCCAATATAGTGCATACTACGTATCATCCATCTCATCATATCATCATCATCATAGGGAAGGGGTATAAAAAATTGATGCCATAAAAAAAATTCATATATTTATAAATATGAATCTAGTTTGTCATTAATAGAATATGCATAAATCATGTCCTTCAAAGAAATTCAAATTTCATATAACATACATGCTTTGCAATCATAGTAAAATCATACTCAACTCATTTATGATAATAAAATTTTCAAATGTAACTTCATAAACTCACATAACAATTTATATACATATATACATTTATCAAAATATACCACTTATTCAAGTTTGATAGGAAAATAACCATTTGGAAACTAACTCCTCTTGACAAAAAACAAATATGTCGATATATAAATTAAATATTCAACATTAATAAAAATAAATTTAGTATTAAACATTCCTTGGCCATATGAAACTTGAAATGCATACTAATCCATATCAAATAGTATATAAGTATTATATATATATATATATATATATTCCCACTCACAACGATAGAAGCATTTAAACCGCGTCCTAATTGTGAATTCCTTGATAACCTTCATAGTTGGTTTCCTCCTCTAAAAGTTTCAAGCATAAGAAATAGTATCATTTACTATTTCAAAGGAGACTAGAAATACAAGATTCTACAAACACAATTCTAACAAATAGAAAAAGAAAGGAATTTCCATAACTTTGGTGAAATCACTCCAAATAACTTTACATAACGAGAACCTATTTCTCCACAAAATCTCCGTTACCATCACTTTATAAACAATCGTCCAAAATAAAATCAATTAACCTTTACATAATTGATATACACATTCACATCTCCAAAATGCCATCCATTTCTTCAAGCTCTAAATACCATATTTTATATTCAAAAAAATCACCAAAAATCAACCAAACAATAAAGTAGCCATATTCATTCCACGGCACTAAGAAAATTTGACACTTCCAACAATTATTTTCATCCTAAACAAATATACTTTTAAATAAACTGAATAGCAATAAAATAACATAGAACTCATACTCAAATTCAACAAAATTTCCTTACTAACAATAAGCACCACTTGCAGCCACCATACTCTAAAGCCGTAATCCTTTCAAACTTGAAATAATCAAAATCTAATTATCCAAGCTCAAATAAAACCAATTAGAACAAGAGTTTACAATATTAAGCTTCACAATCCACCATGTCAACTTTTATCAAGAAGTTTGAATCTCCTTTTCCAATGGAAACTTTTGAAAAAATTTAAATCCCTTGTACATCAAGCTAGGAGGTAGAGAGGATACTAAAAGGAACTAAAGGGTACCAATTTTCTTGAGGAAAAATAAAAATTATTGAAGAATTTGGTTGGGCTTTTGCAAAAAGTTGGTGTCGGCAATGGTTGAGGGAAGAAGAAAGTCATTCTCACTTTTCTCTCTATTTGACCAAAAAAGGAAGAAAAAATTAAGAGCTTTCTATAGTTTTGTAAGTAATTCCCCATTTAGCCTCTATCTTCTTAAGTCTTTTAATTTTTTTTTTTAAAAACAAAGGTAATGATGTCCATTTAATATTATGGTGTTCAAAAACCAATTTAACCTACATTCCACTTTCCTTAAAATTCCAAAATCATGGGTAAACTAGTCTTTCATTCACTTAACTTAAAATAATAATACTATAAAATTTTAGCCTTCAAAAATAAAATTACCCAAGATTAGCAAGCACAATTACTTTATGTATACTTGGATGTTATACATATAATCTCAATTGTGCCTATTGGAAATAGTTTTGTACTAGAGCATGCAACCACATTTTGTTTCTTTGAAGGTCAAGATACCAAATTAGTAGATAAAAAAAAATAGTAGCTATCTGTTGATCGATGATCATCAACTTTGATGTCCAATCAACATCTATATAGTTGGATAACAAGACTTGTGAAAATGGACTGATTTTTAACCCAAGAGTTCTTGTTCCATTTAGATAATGAAGAACTATTTTACATGTTGCCCAATGCATGTCAGTTGGCTTGGGCACAATTTGACTTAGCTATTCACAATAAAAACTAGTTTTGATCTTACTATTGGCTCTAATTGTGCTTATATAGAGCAAAATATTTTTGAATTTTTAACATGTTGTTTTACTGAGCTAAGCACCAATATTTGCTAGAGTTGGACTTGTGTTACAATTGGAAATCTCAATTCGATGAAGGAGTTCATCAATGTATTTTGTTTGAGACAAATGAAAAACTCATTGATCTTAAACATCCTCTATGCTAAAAAAAATAAGAAAGTGAGCTAGGATCTTTAACCTAGAAGTATTTGTTAAGTTAAGAGACAAACCAATTGATGATAGATGAGCATGTACTAGTTATTAATATATTGTCAACATAAATGTGGACCCTATTAAAGCTGGCAACATTATGAAGAAGAAAGAGAGATGCATCCATCTTTTAAAATTTAAAAATTAGGTTATAAGCATACTCTTCAACTTGTAAAACCAAGCACGTGGTGCTTGTTTCAAACAATAAATGCTTATTTATGTAGTTGTAGACATAATGTAGATATTTATCATCTTTGAATCCTTCAAGTTATTTAATGTATACATTCTCATGTAAAGTACCATCAAAGAAAGCAATGTTAATGTCTATTTGTTTGGTAGTCTAACATCTTGAGATAGCAATGGAAAGATCGACACAGATGTTGTGGTTTGATAACTTGGCTAATGGTTTATGAATAGTTGACACTAGCGGTTTGATGAAAACCATTCACCATGAGTCGTGATTTGTACATGTATTTGGAACTATCCGATTTATCCATTTGTTGCCAAGAACATTCATCTGTGATATAGGAGGAATGAAGGACCACGGTTGAATAATTTCAGTGAATGTATTTTAAAATTTTAAAAACCCTAGAAACTCTTGCCTTTACAGTTGCACTTTGGAAAAACTAAAAGGTTATTCCTAGTTGGTCCTTAGTTGATATCTTTAAATAAACCCTAAAGAAGTAAAATTGATTTTACTTAAAATAAAATCAATTTGGGGGTTATTGTGGTGGGAGTTTTCCTAAACAAGCCAATCGACTACTTGTCTAAAAATTTGGGCTAAGAGACCAAGAAAAGGCAAGGTCCAAATGAAAAGCTATAATGAAGGAATTAAGCCCAAATTTAATTCAAATAGACTAAGGGCCCTAATTATCATCTCCGATGAAAGGGAAAAATAAGGGTTCATGTGCCTTTGACACATGTCAATCGATTCTCAATGAAAAGATGATGCCCTAGAATCCTAGCCATTGAATCCATATATAAATATATAGGTAAAGGGAAGAGGAGAAATATATTGCTTCCAGTGAGGAGACTTAAAAGCTTGAGATGTTGTGATCAATTATTGTCGATGAAGAATATCAGTTTCACATACAAGCACCACCTCTTTTTTTTTAATTGAAATTCCTGCTTTCCACATTGTGATCATTGGACAAGTAGATGTTGAATCAATGAATGGCTGAATATCCGTTGGTTTATACTTGCTTTTATCTGTATTTTTTTCATGAAGAGTCAAACTATCAAAAATTAGAATTTTAGTTTTGGGGGATGGGGGAATATTCATGTAAAATGATGATTTTTGAACCCTAAACTTTTCGGTTAATTTTCAAAAGCATTAGAATTATCTGATAATAATGGTGAAAAGTGACTTGTGATTTGGATAGAAGAATGATTTAACTGAGAAGAAGATGTTGTGCTTGGATTATAAATGGTCTTTGACTAATTTGGCATGTTACTCTAAAGTAAAACATGAAGACATGATTTGAATTTTGGAATACTCGGATGTCATATTGAAACAACTAAATATATATTGAAAAGATGAATTGAATTGAATTAAATTAAATAATCAATGAGTTATTTATACAAGTATCAAATGGCTTAGAGGATAAGCACTACACCTACACAATATCATATCACATTATCAAAAATACTTATGATTTTTATATGCTATCATCTAAATGTATATTTAAAACATCTATAATTGACACTTGTTTTTATTGCCAATTATAGATTGATAATTTGTATAACAATGAGATAAAAATAATAAGAGTGATAATTGCTTCTATTCACAATTGCTAAATATATAAGTACATATACATCGGTTATAACCACTGTATGGGCAGTATACAGAAAGACTACAACTAAGTGGTTTCCAAGATAACAAATCCTACACACTTCTAATCTTATCACATACCTAGAGAGATAAATATACAAATAGAGAGAAATACATGAATAATCAAAACCATCAGTTATGATTTCTTGCTAACACCCCCTTCAAGCTAAATGTTTAATCATATTTAGCTTGAACCTCAAATAAAAGAACCATAAAATAGGCAACACTTTTGTAAGGATGTCAACCACTTGTTCAGTACTAGGAACATATCTAGTTTCAAGTCTATTTTGATTTCACTATGTCTTTGACTAAATGCACATTAATTTCTATGTGCTTGGTTTTTGCATGGAAGACTGGGTTGTAAACTAATGAACGAGCTCCCATTTTGTCACACCACTATACTGGTGCTTGAACATGTTGCATTTTAAGCCCATGTATTAAGGATTGGATCCAGGCTAATTCGGCTGCACCGTTAGCTAGTGCTATGTACTCAGATTCCATATTTGAGCAAGATACAACTTTTATTTTCTTGAAGACCAAGACACAACATTCTCATCATGAAAAATATAGTATCCCATAGACCAATGATCATTAGGACATGAAGCCCAATCAATATCAGTATATCTATACAATTGATGGAAAAAGGGAGGTCTAAACTGTAATCCAAAATGTTTGTTGACATAGAAGTAGCTCAATACACGTTTACATGCCATCCAATGTACAACTGTGGGACTGTGCATATATTGACTAAATTTATTGACAATGAAGGATAGTTCAGATATGGTAAGTATCAAATATCACAAGGATCCAACAGTACTGCAATGGATAAACTTATCTTGAAAAGCATAACCAATAATGTGGCCAAGCTATGTACTAATATTGGTTGGTGAAGAACTGCTTTTGGAGTATTCCATGTCTGTTTTCTAACGAAGCTCATTCAGGTATCAATTTTGAGATAAATGTAAGCTACTTTGGTTGCAAACTGCTTCGATGCCAAGGAAAAAAAATCAAGAGGACATAGATCTTTTTAAAAAAAAATTACCATTCAGCCTGTGAATGAAAGTATTAATAAACGCAAAATTATAGCCAATGGCAATAATGTCATCCACATATACTAAAACTCAAATAATTCTTGTAGCCGAGTGTAACTTGAATAAGGAGGTATCCATCTTTGACCATGTAGAGTGTAGCAAAAGCTATAATACCAGGCTCATGGAGCTTGTTTCAGGCCATATAGATGGACATGTTAGGTTTGCACAAAATTCTAAATGTTTTGTGTCAACAAAACCTTCGGATTGCTGTATAAAAATATCTTTTTTAAAAATTCCATTCAAAAAAGCATTATTGGTGTCTACTTATCTAATGGGCCACTTTTGGATATATCAATGGAAAGAATGATACAAATGGTGGAATGTTTATAACATGACTGAAAGTTTCACTAAAATTAATTCTTGAATTTTAATGAAATCATTAGCCGACTAAGCAAGCTTTATGCCGACTGACTGTGCCATAAGAATGTCTCTTCAATTTGAATACACATTTGTTGCCTACAATGTTCATGTTTCTTCTAAGAGGAACAGAATGCCAGGTTTTGTTCTTGAATAGAGCTTGATATTCCTCTGTCATTGATGTTTTCCATGGAATGGAAGAGAGGGCTTGACTCACGGTCCTTGGTTCCTCATGTAATAGTGATTCCTTGGTGCAAGAAAAAAGTTTATTTTTGAAGATTGCATGTTGGGATCGTGTGTCCATTGGGTGAGTTTGCTTAGATGGAGGATCAACAAACATTTTAAGTCCTGGTGTTTTGGGGTTAGCTTGTGATATTTGTGAAAAAGATGAAGAAATTGGTTCTATATGAATTTGAGTGGAACCTATTTATGGACCAGAGGTGGCCATTGGTTGATTTGAAGGATTTTGAAGAGATGTGGATATGTTGGTAATGGCCATGCCA
Organism: Ochetophila trinervis; assembly: GCA_003254975.1. Classification (NCBI taxonomy): domain Eukaryota; kingdom Viridiplantae; phylum Streptophyta; class Magnoliopsida; order Rosales; family Rhamnaceae; genus Ochetophila; species Ochetophila trinervis. Next base: position 90,626 of record QANX01001367.1, read on the forward strand.
TTTGACAACACATGTGGAAAGTTTGATTGAAGGTTGTATTATTTATATGAGACAGGTGAAGAGGCTATACTACACGACATGCTTAACTCTAGCACATAGATTGCATGCCACCAAAACTTGAAGGGAGCTTGTTGTGAGCAAGAAGTGAAAATGTTGTTTCAATGACATGTCTATGTTTGCACGTTCTTGGAAAGGTATTATGTATTGAAAACAATAATTTTCAAATGGTTGGTATTCACCTCTGGAAAATTTTAATTCTTCTATGAAATTGATTTTCAACTAATTTTTTTATTTTAACTTGAGTAATTTCATATTTCAATTTTATAAGAAAGATATGTGAGAAACTAGAATAATAATCATGAAACAGTACATAGTACTATCCATCAAACTTAGGTTGGTCCCACACATCACAAAAAATTAAGTCCATAGAGGCCTTGTTTTTAGACATGGAAGGTGAAACAACAAGTCTATGATTCTTTCCTAATTGACAAGAAAGACAAAACATATTAATATTTTTTTAAACTTGAATGATCGACATGTTTGGTGTTACCCTATAAGACTTTGATACCATAAAAGTCGTATAACAATGAGATAAAAATAATAAGAATGATAGCTTTTTCTATTTACAACTGCAAATATATAAAGTACGTATACATCAGTTACAACCACTGTATGAGCCATATGGATGTTTCCAAGATAACAACTAATACACACTTCTAACATTATCACATAGATATATATATATATATAAATTATAAAAAAAAAAGAGATAAATATATAAATAGAAATAAATACATGAATTATCGAAACTATCAGCTACGGTTTCTGGCTAACATATATACAGTAAGTAGTCCCGTCTTAAAAATATAAACATAATAAATTAAAAATATTTGTCATCTCTCTAATTTGTTTGCACTTTTGTCCCGCAGTCAGCTGATTGGCAAAGCCTATTTTCTCTGTCATCTCCACTTTTAATATTAAAGAAAAAAGAAGTCAACATTTTCTTTTTAACATTGCAAGGATAAACGAAGTGGAAAAGGTTTTAAATTTTTAGATAATGATTTCAAATTTAAATTTTCCACTTTTAATAATAAAAAAAGTAAAAAAGAAATTAAGTAGAAAAAAAAAATTAAAAAAAAAAGAAACAAATGCGTTTAACTCCACTTAAGGAAAACGATATAAATTTTTATTTCATTTTATTTTGAGGACCGATAGCAAGAAGTTAGCATTAATTAGTTAAAAGGCTTACCAAGCAAAACTGGATCCAAGTTTTGTGCCTTCAAAAATTCCTACTAACTAAAAAAAAGGTAAGTAATTTATTTTATGCATCAACAATTAATATATTCAATTTACTGATAAAATTACTGAAATGTTCAAATCTCGACTGGAGTTGTAATAAAAATACAATATAAATAATAAATGAAAACTGCCTCCGACACAAACTCATCCATCCATCCAACCAAAACCCTATATAATCAAGACTCTTTTTCAATTTAACTTTTTTGGACTAAACTCTTAAACTAAACCAATCAATTAACTAATCTTAGTTAGTTTTGCACGTACTCGGCATGAACTGAGGAAAAACAAAAAACACTATTTTCCTTAAATCATTTTTCTCTTTTGCATTCTTGATTTCCTTCTCAATTCAAACCGTTAATGCATCTCCATCAATACCTTCCCTTTACGCCTTTGGCGACTCGACTGTGGATTCAGGCAACAACGACGGCCTGAAAACCCTTTTCCACAGAAACCACCCTCCCTACGGCCGGGACTTCCCGGGACACGTGGCCACCGGGAGATTCTCCGATGGAAAGCTTGCAACGGACTATCTGGTCCAAACTTGGCCTGAAGGAGTTGTTGCCGGCTTACCTGGACGGGAACCTGACCGGGAGTGACTTGCTCACCGGAGTGAGTTTTGCGTCGGCAGGTTCAGGTTTAGACGAACTGACTATCGATCTCACCAAGGCTTTCGGTACGAGGAAACAGTTGGACTACTTTGGTGAAGCTTTGAGAAGGATAAAGAGAGAAGTTGGATCAGGAAAGAAAGGTAGGAATTTGGTGGAAAAGGCATTGTGTTTTATCAGTGTTGGGACTAATGACATGCTTTTTAATTACTATGATCTTCCCCGGAGGAAACTTGAGTATTCGGTTTCTGAGTATCAGGATTTCCTGCTCCAGAAGCTTGAATCTTTCATTCGGGTAAGATCTACTTCTGTCCTCGTCTAACCCTTTTGAAAAGCTTTTTATTTATTTATTTTTATTTTATTTTTAAATTTACTGCTTAATTATTAATCAAATGGAAAATTTTAATTAATTTCCATGAGCTACAATAAATCAGAGAGCTAGAAGATGTTAAAAAACAGTTATTTTTTATCATTTAATTTAATTTAATTTATCTTTTTACTAATATTTTTAAATGAGATACATCTAATCATTGGTGAATGAGGATAAAAAAAGGAGATATAAGTTCCCAAGCCCGCATATATGTATGCAAATATATATATATATATATATATATATATATGTATGTGTGTGTGTGTGTGTGTACGTATATGAATCTCATAGCAACCTTAGATTTTATGCACCAAGCCTAAAGAAAAAGCTTTTATTTTGGCCCTTAGAGCTATTATTTTTTCCCACTCATACATTAATTTTGACAAAAATCAAAATAAATCTATATAAATCTCTCATAATATATATGTGTGTTTGTGTGTGTGTGTGTGTGTGTGTGTGTGTGTGTGTGTGTGTGTGTCTAATTTTGCCAAATTAATTCATTAGACAAATGAGAAAAATAAATAATAAGAATCATATGTGGATTGATTTTTGTAATTTAAAAAGTAAAATGTAAATTAAGCTTAATTTTGATATTTCATGAGATTTATAAAATGTTACTTAATTCGATATTTAATAAACGAATATGGGGTAGTTTTCAATTTTGTATCAAGTGGTCTATTAAAACAATAATATATTTTAGATAGGAATTACATTATTGAGACAAGAAAATTGATCATTGCATGTGTATATAATTAAGTGTATTAGTAATGTTATTGATCTCTTTGTGTATGTTATATATGGCTTGCTTTTTGGTGGAGTATTCATGATGATAGTGAGTCCCTAACACTAGTGGACTCCAAGAGTTATAGTAAATCTATGGGTGTTGTTGCAGAGGCTCCATAGACAAGGAGCGCGGCGGTTTGCAGTGGCAGGACTTCCACCCATCGGGTGCTTACCGATGCAAGTCACGATGGGCAGCGTCGACCACATGCTCGGCCGTGTGTGCGTAGAGCAGCAGAACAATGACTCTCAGGCCTACAACACCAAACTCCAACGCCGTCTTCTCTATAAGTTGCAAGCCTCCTTGCACGACGCCAAAATTATCTATTTGGACATTTATAATGTCACGATGGACATGCTTACTAACCCACATAAATATGGTATAATATATAGTACTATACTCCCACATTCATAATTATACCATGTTAGAGATAAATTATAAAAAATATGATAGCTCACTTCCTAATAGTTTAAGTTTTTGAGATCAGTGATATTTTAACATGACATTAGAATTAAAAAACTTAGCAGTCACAACTTCGAAACTCATTAACTCTACTCAAATATAAAAATAGATTTAAAAATTCAAAAAGAGTCATCCATATTTAAAGACTAAAACGGGCCTACATTTGAAGGACGGTGTTGAAGATAAAATATAAAAAAGATAATCACTCACGTCCTAGTAGCTTAAACTTTTAAAATCAGTGATAATTCAACTTTTCATGAAATAAAATATATACATAACAATTTACATATATAATACTAATGCTCTAGTTGTATTTTATTTCTTAATTTTTAAATGAAAATCTTTCAATTTTTTTTTTGGGGTTATTTAGTAAAGCTGATTATAGGCGCTAGCTACTAAATATATTATTGTTTTATATGAAGGATTTCATCGAACACTTGAAGGGTGCTGTGGAACGGGGTTGATAGAGCTTGGTCCTCTGTGTAATGAGCTAGTATGGTCGTGTTCAAATGCATCTAAATATCTATTTTGGGATTCTGTTCACCCTACTCAAGCAGCCTACTTAGTTATAGCTAATGCATTTCACGAAACTGTGCTTTCTCACTTTAATTATTAGTAACTCATTCAAGTATGTCCTAAAACACTTTTATATATTAACTTTACATTCAATTAATTCTTTCAATCGGTACTGTAGTTATGGGATTAAAAGCCTGCATGATGCATGTATGATGTGTGTGTATGTGTATGTGTATGTGTATGTGTATGTGTATGTGTATGTGTATGTGTATGTGAATGTGTACACATACAAATATAGGCTTTTTCCAATTATTTTAGTTGCACTAATTATTTTCCTAATACTAAAATAGAAGATGTGTGACATATGACAACAAGATACCAATATATAGAAAGTTTGATTCAAAAATACATTAATTTAATTGCATAGACTACAAATCAAGGTCAAAATGTGAAAGAAGGGTTTTTAGCTTAAAATTGTCAGCTATTTTTTTTTTCTCTCAGGTAAAAAAAGAATACTATCACCTGTTTTAGATAAAAAATAAAAAATAAATAAAAAAAGAGAGGTTATAATAAACTGTTTTAAAGAAGATTATTGGAAAGTTGATTGGACGTGCATCACATGTTACCATAATAACTATATTTATTTGGTGATATTCACTGTCTTTTTCTTTTCACTGTCGATTTAACAATTGTTAAAATTCTACATGTAATTTGTTTTTTATTTATTATTTGTTACTTTTAAAATCTAAAAGTAAATAGTGATAAATAATTTTTTTCAATTTAATTATGAAAATGTGAATTCCAATAGTAATGATTGATGACCAATAATGGTAAATAATAATTTTCATTTATTAATTTTATGGGTTGAATTTCACCTTCCGTTTTCATATGGAATGAAACTGAGTATGTCAAAAAATTAAAACTGAAGGGACTATGCCTGATTTCTTATATGTACAACCAAAGTGTGATGTGTATCTTTAATATATACCTAAATTGGGAAGTGCAATATAAATGAAAAGGAGGAGGAAAATATTAAGTTTCAAGCTATATATATATATATACACTTAACAGATGCATAAGATCTCACTTCTCAAAAAGTTCTCTTAACTAAAAAACTTAAAACTTTGAGAAATAGGAAAGTATTTATAATAATGTTATATTACTATACGAATAAGAAGTTATTGGCTAGCTTTTATATAAATATATAATTGAATGCAGATAAGCCAGCTTCTTGAATTTTGCCCTTAACGAATGCAGTTGATCAAGTTACTGCAGCTCCAAAACAAAAGCTCTTCTCAATTTTAGAAGATAGTGTTCTAAACTATATGTGAAAATTGGTTTGGGCTCAAGTAACAAAGTATTCAGAGATAATTTTATAACAAATTAAAGTTGAATATGATGATTTGAGTAATTCAAAAAATATAGTTCTTATATAATTAAGCAGGAAACTTTTTTTTTTTTTTGGGGCTTGGGGGGTGACTATCAAACAAAGAGTTACTAGGATATAGGAGTCCTCTAAACTCTCAAAACTATGCAACAAAAATAACCTAACATGCATGTCTGCTAATGATAAATAAAAAACACACATACATATCATATATATATATATATATATATATATATTAAATCCTTGAAATTCACCCATTTGAAGCTTACTAAATTATTTATCAATTAATCATGCATACCAAAACAATGAAAAAAGAAAAAAGGACAAAGGACAAAGAGAATCAATGACCATTTACCTTGTATGCTGAAGGTACATGACAATATGTGTTTCAAATATCATCATTTTGATAATCATAAACAAGTACTTCAAGATCTCACTTAGACTTGTCTCATTCATAAAGTCAGATCCAGAGTACTTGTTGCCATCCTCCTAGCTTGCTTCGTATCTTGATCATCACCACCTTTTTCCTTTAACCTGCTAAGCTTTAAGGATGAAGTACTTGAAGACAAAGAAAGAGCCAATGTACTATTATGTACTTCACCATGACCCTCTAAACCCTTCTCATTAAGTACTATTACTTCATCATCTTTCGGTCTTATTTTCAGAGATAAATTCAAATCTAAGTCGCAATCCGATTCCAAAGTACACTTTCTTTTCAATGGGATTTTACCGTCTAATTCCTGAATTAGTCTACTACTTGTACTAAGAGATCCATTGTTCTTTAAAGACATTGCTTGATGATGAAGGTAATTTTTAGCTTCCATTGACGATGAACTCGGTCCAATTGGCTCTTGCCATGATCTATGAAACGAAAGGTACTCGTCCTGAGCTCGACTCCTTCTCCAATTAGTAGCAATTTTGTTGAAAGAAGGATTATTTAGTGGTAAAATATTACTACTTGAAGAAGTGGTAATGTTATTGTTTCTGAGTATTCTTTCAGCAGCTGAACCGTAAAGTCCATGTCTGGAACTACCAAGAGCTCCTATACCTGAATAAGGGAAATAAATCTGGTGGTCTCGACCTCGGCTAGAAGAATCACAATCATCATACCTTGAGAAGAAAGAAAGCAGATTGTTATGATACTAAAAATAAGATTAAAGCCAGTTCTATGTAGTGCTTAGGAATTAAGGAGTAGGGGAATATTTTTTTACCTTAAACCCGAATCAGAAGGCCATTGATTAAAACTTTTTAGCATGGGGAGTTGGCTGAAGTTGTAAATATGGTGATCTCCTCCTTCTATGAAAAACCCTTGCTCTGATAGAACTGTATTTCAAAGAAAGCAAGCAAGATCTCAACAAATTACTCAGACAATCCAATCTAGTCTTGTCCTAAGGGTCCATTTGCTGCATTGGATTAAATTAGATGAGATTGAACTATTTCAAGTATTACCCAATCAAATTAGATTATACAAAAGATAGTCCAGTACAATTCAATTTAGTCTTGTTGAACAAATTAACGGGCCATAATTATTTTCGCTTGATGTCGTAGTAAAGATATTGAAATGGCCCATGAGCTTTACCTTGATTTGGGTCTTCAATCTTCTTACTCCTGTACATCTGAAGAAAGCAATCCACAAAATAAGGGAAAAAAGAAAATCAGGTAAAAATCATTAGTTAATTATTAGAACTAAGCAAGACAATTATGTAAATCTTTGATCAAATTACTTGAAGATGGCTCTTGACATGAGCTATGCTTAGACCCTTTATGTTCATCATTTGAAGAACCAACTTGGGTGTTGCTCCTGCACCAACAAAATCACAATTAATATATAAATTAATTACGAATAATCTGTCCAAGTGGATAGTCCAATGGTAAAAATCACTGTTGTTTTGGACAATGATCCTAGGTAGTTCAATATTAATTGAGAATATATAATATCTCTCTCTTTATCTTCAATTGGAAAAGATTCAAAAGAGAATATGAAATTAGTACTTACTATCTTGTCCTCCTAGTCTTTCAACTGCATGAACAAAGCAAAGATGGAGATCAGGTGTCCACCGGAGCCTTGGCATCTTGGAACGAACATACTGCCTAACAGATCCAGAATCTGCCTTCTTTGCATTCTCTTCTACGGTGCTATTGCTTGAGCTTCCACCATTCTTTGGCTGGCTTTCGATGTCGAGCTCCCGAACATACTCCTCCTCGTGTTCGTTCTCGCTTGAAGGGCTTGTTTTGGAAACTTCGGAACTATCGTCGCTTCTCTCCATCTTCTCTCTTTATGAGTCTGCTTAATTTGCTTCCTATATCCAATTCTAACTTGTTGATCAACAACAAATAGTAGTGATGAGATCTTGGTATTGTCTTCTTTGTTTTTGATTGAGAAATGATTTTGATGCCTTCATCCCCCTTTTCTTACCTCAAGATGGAGATTGGAGAGAAACAATTCTTTTGAAATAAGGCAGTTGAGCATAAGCAGGAATTGGTACAGAAACTTTGAGAAACTTGAATACTTTATTCCTTTGACATATAATTTAACTCTTTCTCTCTCTCTCTCTCTCTCTCTGTAGCTACTNAACTTTTTCTCTCTCTCTCTCTCTCTCTCTCTCTCTCTCTCTCTGTAGCTACTTGGATGTATTATGTATATCTCTGCATGCCCTTTATGTTTGTGTATGTAAGATCTCGATGTGAATATTATATATATACATGAAAAAACTAAAAATTATTACCAAATATATGCTTAAGTAAATGCTATTGTACTTAGAACAAAAAAAAAAAAAAAACTGCTAGCCCATCATAAAGCAAGCTAGCTAGCTAGTTGGGAAAATATCATACACCCACATGAATACAAATTATGAAATATTAATTATGACAGAATAAAAATGCTGATGCACATAATAAAAACTTATAAATTGTGTTGTGTTCAAATATGCATATATAATTTATATTTTTTTGACCACGAAAGTTATTAATTGTATAAGGAAAAAAAACGTTAAAGAAAATAGCAATCTTCTTTATGATATGACTCTAACCCAGAAGAACTTAAGCATATATTTATTAAATGAAACAACATGGAAGTCAATCCATCTATTAACTACAATGCCCTCTAAAAATTGACATTTAGATTTTTGCAAAAGACTAATGAAAAATAAATCACTTTCAGTAGTTGCAAATTGATGGAAAATCTTGCTCTCCTTTTAAATTAAAATGTAAATTTTCAGAATTTTTTTCATGAAGACTCTTCTTATGTTGGACAAAACTAGTCAACTTTTATGAACCAACGTTGTGCCTTCCTCACTCCCCAGTAAATTACAAGAATCCTGTGGCTCTTTAAAAAGAAATAAAATAAAACATAAAATAAAAAGGTCTAGGTCGTCAGCTAGCTCGTGACTAGTGAGAGGAAAAGACACATTAGATTTAATAAAACATAGAGAGAGAGAGAGAGAGGAAGAGAGAAAAAAAAAACATATAAGGATGTGTGTTAGGGAAGAGTTATCTCCAGGGTTTGGTTTCAATTAATTTTTAAACTTGCTGGCCATTCACTCACTAACAAAATTTATTAGAAAAATAGCAGTAATGCCCTTTTGTTAAGGATCATAATTTGTCCTAGTAGGGACTCTTGTCCCCTCCTAAGTAAGTCAACCATTCTGTGAAACTCTAGGTAGCCTAGTAGGGTTTGCGTTTTCTCTTGCCCCTTGATCAATTATATGGCATATGCTATCAAAATTATGCCCCCATTTTTGGGACCATCAAATTTGGACCCACTTTGGCATTTACATAATTAAGAGAATGTCAAGAGGAATCTGGAATGTTGTGATTAATTGGGGTTAATTATAAACACCCAAATTTCAACTTTTAAAAACATCTATTATTTTAGGTTGAGAATTTAATAAACATATAATAGGATAATCTAATCTATACATAATTGAGAATTTGGTTTCTAATGGTATAATGGTAGTTGTTTCTAGCTCTGGTTAATCATTTTTATGTTCTTTTAGTCTAGTCTTGTTTTTGTTTTTTGTTTTTTGTTTTTTTTAGTTTCTTCTGTGGGAGGATTATTTTGTAGTTCTTTGGTGTCTGTTTCTGGTTTCCTTTGTTTTGTTTTTGTTTTTGTTTTTTTTTGTATTTCCTTTTTTTCTTTTTAAACGAATTTTTGTCTATGCTCGTTTTGTAGTTTTGGAGTGCCAACTTCGTTGGAATTCGTGCTCTTCTTTTACAATCATTTATTTCGGATTATTATTATTATTTAGAAAATAAAGATGAGTTTATAAACTTAGAGAATCTTGTTTTTTAGTTTTAAAAAATATAATTTTTAAAATAAAAAATATCTTGAAGAATTTTTAAAGAATAAATAGTAAAATTTTTTATCAACTTCAATAAAATTCTTTATAATAACTTTTTATTTTATATTTTTCAATAAACAATTATGATTCATATATTTTTTTTTCTTTTTCATCAATTCTAAACAAAGATAATATTAAAAAATTAAAATATAAATTATAATTACTATATTTAATTATAAGTGTGCATATGAAATTGTAGAGCAATAAATGAAATTTTATATAGAGAGTGAGTTTGACTCTTTACATTTAGAAAGTCAAATTCTACGATCTTCATTTTAATTTGTTATTTTGAAGAGTACATTGGAACTATAAAAAATAGTTATAGCTCTTTAAAATAAAAATATAATTTTTATTTTAAAGAGTTCATTAAAAATAGTTTTAGCATCCATAAAAAAGAGATATCAAATAGAGTGATCCTGATGGATCCCATTGCACTATTAGTTAAATATATACAGTATTCAATTTTATTATTGGAATGTTAAGGCCGAGTGAATGAAATATTCTGATTAAACCCGATCCATATAATTATTCTAAACCTTTCTCACTAATCCTTCCAAATTTTAATATAATAATTAAAAAAGAAGCATATGTACATATATATTAATTTACCCCGTTTAATTGTAGATATATGACATGTCAAAGATAGTAGTAAGCCTGTTTGGAAATTCCTCGGAACAATCATGAATTCAAATAATCCATCCCAAATTTATGATATATATATATATATATATATTATATGTATATATTAGACCGTTTATTATTATTTTTTATTTTATTATAATTATTTTTTTGAAAAAAAAAATAAGGAATTGGAACTTCAAATCTTTGTTAAATAAAATAATGGCTTTGCAATCTGTCCCTTGAGATGTTTATTTTTCAAATTAGTTACATATATAAATAACTTGTTATCACAATTCGATTAAAATCCGGAATTGACTGTTCTGATTATCAATTTCAAGTGGTGTAGATGGGTAGCTTAAGCTTGAACCTAGAACCTTAAAGGGAGGGGCACATATTAATTATCCCCGTGCATGGGTCGAACCAAAGTCAATATTCTGCGCTCGTGTATTAATTTCTCTCTGCATTTATGGTTTACAACGTAAAATCCTAACTACATGATATATAACCACTAAAGCTATATTTCATCCCCATAATCACGAGCATCCTGAAAGAAATTAATCACAGCCGTCTAAGCAATGCCATCCTCAAAAAAGGTCGTCAAAATTAATTAAAAGGTTTGCCAGCTTCAGAAATAAAGTAAAAATACATATGCTATAAGAATGTCTCTCATAAAAAAAAATATACTAAATATATATATTGCTATATTGGCAGGGTATCTCATGAATCCCCTAAACGTACGACAGAGAAAATTGAGCGGACCAAATTCAATGAAATAAATCTTATTATATATTACTTTTATCAGAGTATCAAATCTTAATTTTAACCCGATGTTTAATTTTTCCTCTAGTTTTTCCCTAATATAATTAACAAAAATAACTATAACATCAAGTTATCTTGAGTGATCACGAAATTAACATTTTATTTATTTATTAGAGAGAACAAAACATTCAATATGAAACAATTTTAGGGTTTCAAAAGATTGATTTTGGGCACATTTGGATATATGTCACACAGGTGTCCAAATATTTCTAAACTAAAAACCAACCTGATATGTATATATATTATATGTCTATATTTCATATTATATTATATACTTTTGTACTTTATATGTATTAATTAATTAATGAAGAGCTGTCATATAGAAATAGGAATTTATGGAGAATCAAAAAAGAAGAAGCCAATATTAATTATTATTACAAATTACAGATGACATTTACCACGGCATGCAAGAGTAGTTTAGCCTGTGAAAACTATTAAAATACAGGTTTGCATGGTCTGAAAGATTCGGCATCCATCAAACCCAACTGTAAAGTCAACCCTCCAACAGTACCTCTATTTTCTTTTTCTTTCTTTTCTACTTTTATTTGTTAATTTAAATCCAACTATTTTTAATTTCTATATTTTAATTATTTTTAAATAAATTTTAATTAAAAAGTAGTAACTGAGGCATATTATACAGTTACAGTAAATTTTTTATAATAAATATATTTTATTTGGTAAGATACATTATTTAAAAAATATTATTTTATTTAAATATATTTTAATTATTTTTAGATAAATTATAATTAAAAAAATAATAATCTGATATAAGATCACCTGTAATTATTATAAAAAATTAATTAATTTTTTTTATTAATATTTTTTTATATAATCAACATAGATAATATAGTTTATTATACAAAGACTCATAATTTTATTAAGCAATTATATAATTAAATATTTCAATTCTCACTTGACGCTTTCAAACTCCAAAAAAGAAAATAAATCAAAAGAGACTCAAATAAGACTAGTACAAGAGTCACAACACTACTATGGAAAAAAATTATTGACAACGGTCTTATTTTTATATAAACGTCAGTTATAAAATAAAGTCGACGTTGATATAATAAGACGACGGTTATTAATTTTGGAAAGTAACAAATATGACGGTGTGTCGTATAAAGAAATTATCCACGACGGAACCGTCGTCAATAGTCAATAAAAAGACGAATTCAGGAACCGTCGTTGATAAAACTCTAAAAACACGTGGTACCAACGTGGACGCCACGTGTTTGTTGAAGATTATCGACGACGGTTCCTAAAGGAACCGTCATCTTTTTATTGAATATTGACGACGATTCCTTAAGAAACCGTCGTCTTTTATGTATGTATAGACGAC